>PVKM010017796.1:0-25580 GCA_004027735.1 Carollia perspicillata
GCTCAACCTTAAAAGTGTAATTTTTTCCTAATAAGAATTTGCATAGAAATTCACATATCTCAAAGGTATTCTCTGAAAAACTAGTTAAAATATTTCAAGGTTGGAAAAAAACAGAACTCCTCCCCCGCAAAAAAGGAAAACAGTTAAATTATGGAACACTGAAAGAACAGAGTACCATGCAGCCATTAAAAGCAATGTTTTAAAGGGAGGGGAGGGAGGGAGCAAATCAGCAAGACTGGAGGAATAGAAGACTTTTAAGGAAAGGGTATGAGGGCAAATATGGGTTTAAGTATGGAAATTGTGTATGGGAAATAGTAAGTAACTTATTTCGTAAAGTTAACTACTTAAGCTCAGTGAGCAGTAAGGAAATACCGAGGCTATGGATGCACCCTATGTGCGGCTGAACTTGCAATCATCTGGGTAGTGCCGTGAAGCTGGTAAAAACGTAAGTTTTGGGATCCAATATTCAAACTCAGCTTTTTCATTTCCTACCTGACAACTCTGAATCTGAACCTCAGGTCTTTGCCTATGAAACTGAAAAATTACCTTTTCATAGTACTTATTATAAGCCGGAAAAAATGATGTATACAAAGCCCAGTACAACTTTATACCACAGTAAGTACTAATGAACAGAAGTTTTTCTATTAAACTACTATCTAGAAAAAAATTTTTTACAGAAGTGTGCAAGTACCATTTTTAAAGATTTGCATGATGCTTATTTCTAAGTCTTAATTGTTTACACAAATAAGCACATACTGTGTAAGTTTATTTCACCAGTGAAGTAGCACATTTCTGCCATACCCAGAACTAAGAACATAATCATATACTGCCTCTCACTGTTACACAAAAGAACTGATTGTTCTGGGATGATGTAAGCTAAAATTATTTAAAGAATAGAATTTATGTTTCTGTTCCATGTATATCTTCGGCAGTCTTTACAGTTTAAAAAATGCTTTTGTTCTGCTCATTTTAGTTGTGAGAGTGGCATTTTAGTTGTAGGTGTTGACTGTCCTGCTATGTTCATCAAGAATTTGCCCAGATCTACAGAAACAAGAAAACTAGACCTTATCTTTTAGTTTAGACATAGTACTCTTTCCACTTATATCTGTTTCCTCTTTTTTGCCATTTTTAATAAGTTACCAATAGCTAAACATTTTCACTTACTTATTTTATAGTTTCAATATGTAAGAGCCTCCATAGTCACTATGTACAAGTTATCTAAATAGTTATTTGAAGAAAAATAATGGTGGAGAAATAATCACATAGCTGAAATAAAAAACCATCCTTTTACTTTACAGCCTATTTGGAAAATGGTATCATACTACATTTACATGAAACATTTTCAGGAAAACACTGCATAATTTTATTCTACTAAGTAGGTTTTATATAATGAGGTTCCTGAGATTTAAATAAAATGAAAAGCAACTTGGCAAAAGGAGTAAGAACAATGCTTTTATATTATATGAACATCATGAGTATTTTCACAAAGTGAAAAAGATCAGCTAAGGCTCACAAGTTATTTCCAGTCCGGACACCTGATGGCTGGCTGGATCCCTGCTGCTGACAGCACTTTTAAGGGTAGGAGTCATTTATTCAGCACCTATTATTTGCCAACAGTCGGTACTAGAAATACAGTCAATGAAATAACCACTAAAACTCTCTCCGTATTAATAAAACTTCAAAAATATAACCAAAATTATTATCGGTAGAGATAAAAACAGAGTCTACTTAATTCAACAGTACGCTTTTCCCTATTTTCATAAGACAACATTAACTCAACGAATTGACAAAAATGCCATCATCTCCAAAAAACATAAAGAACCAGATTTAAATTAATTTTTTTTTTTTTTTGGTTTGAGCAGGGCTGTTAAGTATGGAACAACATTTTAAGGAAAGTTAGTGGAATCTATGCCTACGGTTCTCATGAAAGGTAGGAAGGAGCATGGATTACATGCGAGGCTCGCCGGATCCTTTATTTTTCTGACTTTCATTACTCAGAAAGGAAGGACACATTTACTGAGCATCTACTATCTACAACATAACTTCAGTGGGAGTAAAATGAACACATTTACAATGTATTTCTTATAAATAAAGATAATTTTCAATGTTAGACTTGCCACTAGAGGGAGTTTATCTTGTTTAATTAATTCAATTGAAGGCTAGGAAGAGAGGATCAGGTTGAAATTCTGTCATGTACTTGATTCCAAAATTTTACAGAACTGCATATATAAATGGGCATCCTATCAACAGTCTTTTACTTATGCTACACCATATTTTCTCTTTCAGTAAAATAAAATGGCTTTCACTCAAAGGATCAAAGTTAAATCTCAATAGCATTTTCAGCTCAAACAAGATGTATTTTTTCGGACATTGTTGGCATATTTCAGACCTCAGCTACAAAGGACTACTTTAACTTAAAAAAAAATCCATATTAAACTTAATATTAGGTTTAATGGCTACATTCCTAAAATGAACTTTGATTAACTGCATTATAAAGCTAATCATTTTTCATTCCAGTAAAAATAATTTATAAATAATTTCATGTGATTCTGTAAATGCCAGCCAGCACTAGGCTTTTTCTTATGAAGCAATGTAGTGATATTTTAAGGCATTTATGGGACTAGAAGCAATGCAAGGTGCTCAAAAAAGAGCTGAAAAACATCTATGCTAACTAAATAAAGTAAAATAAGGGTAATGTGAAAATGCCTTAGCAACACTGTATCACAAGAAATTAATAAATGCAAATATAATAAGTCTTAGGAAGTATATTAAAATATTAAGATAAAATAATAAAAGGTACATCTTGCATAAATAAAAGGAAAATGTAATACATTTAAAAGGGAGATCTTTAATAAAATGATAACTAAAAGCCCAAAATGTTAAACTTTATAATATATACAAAAATAAGGCACTTGACTTTTTTTTTTAAAGTCATCAACCTTGACTTTTTTTAAAGTCAAGGTTGTTATGTAACACACTGACAGAAACTCAGTAACTTAAAAATCCATTAGGGAGATCTTCAAATTTTATGACTATACATGTAAAACCCATGATACCTGTATTATAAATACCCTAAGTGTACAATAAATACATAAAACAGGCATTTGGGATGCCTCTTAATTTTACCCATCAAGAACAAGTTCAAACTAGACAAGTACATTTTTATATCAAAAAATTACTCTACAAAATGCAAGTTTGTAAATCATTGTCACAGAACTGCCATGACAGAGAATGCTATCTTGGCAGTATTCCTAGTGTCAGCCAACCTGCAGGATAATACTTCCAAATTTTAATCAGTCTATTTATACAGAGATAAATAGCTTCTGTTAATGTCTAGTCTTCATCTGAAGAACTATGATTTTCAAATTGAAATTCTAAAAGGAAATTAAAACTCCAGAATAATGAAATTTTTAAACTAGTTTGTGGTTTTAAATATAAATGCTGATTTGAATTTGTGACCGAAATTAAGTTTTAAGCAGAATGCATACTTCTGATTGGCTCTGAATAAACATTTAATGTGCTCTTAAAACTTTATGAAAATTTGAAAAATGTGAATTAACTCAGAGATAATAGTTTGGAAATAAACACATGAATACAGCTAACTCACAAAAGTAAATCTGTCTCAAACACGAATTTGTTTTTCTGAAAAAAATTATTTTAAAATTATTTGCCATTTCATGCAAATATCCCACCAAAACAAACAAACAAAAATCTGTAATCACTCTATTAGAATTGACAAAACTTTGGAGTAGGGGGAAAAGGGAACTAGAGAAAGGTACCAAGAATGAAAATGTCTGTTTCACTTATTCCCAGTTTCAAATCTGTTACTTTATAGACCCTAAAACGACCGCAGAAGTGCTAAGCTCCCCAATAAGGTAGCTCAAAAAAACAAATCCCCCACCGTATCTTGAGCACAACACTCACTCATATCTACTGACATCTCTACACATTTTACCGATATGGTCACTTAGAACGCTACAAAATTACGTCTAAAATAAGTGAATAAAGAGCACAACAGAAAGCCAGTTGCACCAGACCAAAAAAATACCCTCAGGGGCACGCAGCCCCTTTTCCGCAGGTGGCGCATGTTTAGCTCTTTGAAACACCTCGCCCTGCAAAGAGAATTACGACCGTCCTCCAACCTAACCTAAGTGGAAGGAGATTTCAAGAAGAGCTTATGTTAACTAAGCCACTAGCCCCACGGGCACACCAGAGTTGTCAACAAATTAGGACCACAGAAAACAGCTGCTAGTGGGTGGGGGCGTGCGTGTGGACTGCGGACAGGGTGACAATTTTTTAAATGCAATGATTAAAAGTGGAAAAACCCAAGGCTTGGTTGTCTCGATCCGGCCCCGAATTTCGATTCCACTGTGTCGGGAATGGACCTAAACACCACGCCAAGAGCAATAGGGAACACGGTGGGGGCGCCTCCCGCACCCGCGTGCCTGAGCTCTCAGCCCCCGAGCCAAGACGCGCTCCGGACACTCACGTTTTCTGCACGGGTTTCCGCCTCTTGCGACTTGCGTAGGTGATGTTGGCGCTGCTGCCGTTCATGGTGCCCAGCTGCCCGCGCCTCCTCCCCAAACGCAGGCACCGTCCGCCCGGTATCCAAGACTCGTCTGCTGCTGGGACGACAGTGGCGGCAGCGGGCGCCGGATTTCACGATGCTGCTGCGCTCGCTCCACCTGCGTCCTCCCGGGCGGTGGGAAGACGCCGGGTCCTCCGACCCTCGGCTCCCAAAGCCCCGCGGTTCCAGGTGCGCCGCCAGGGACTGGCGCCTAAGGGGGTGGGAGGTGGGCGGCGACCGGCCGAGACCCGAGTGCGAGGCGTGGTTGCAGGTGCGGTCCACCCCGGCGGAGACTGCGCGGCGCGGTCCGCAGGTGAGGCGGCCAGGGAGGAGGAGCCTGAGCTGCTCCTTTGGAAGCCCGGTCTGGGTCGCTCGCTGTGGTGCCGCGCCCCGTGACGGCCGCCGCGGCCCCTTGGGAAAGGGAGGCACCGACGCACGACTCCCGGTGCTTCCCCAATCCTGGGTGCTTCCCACCCGTGCAGCTCGGGCTCTGGCCGTCACTACCGGTGCCACCGGCTTCCGCTTTGCTAGGTAGCTGTCCCTGGTCTGAGATGGTCCAGGGAATGCTCCTGGACCGAGCGTCAAGTAGACCCTCACGCCAATGCCCCGCGCCTCCGCGCTCACCGGCTGAATTGCCAAAGCGCCGGGATCCGTCTCTGGCCCCGCCCTGTCCCTATAGCTCCGCCCCGTTCTAGTTGACCACGCCCCATCTACTCCCAGGAGGGCCCCGCCTCCCTGGCACGTAATGACGAAAGACGTAACGACGCCCAGCAAGAACCATCTTGAGGTCAAGGGGTGGATTCTGTGGCCGCAGTTCCAGCCCTGAAAGAGGTGTGACAACAAATTATATGTAGCCAAACTCTTTGTAGCTAGACTATCTAAAGGATAGACATGCTAAATAGGGAGCTTGACTTCACCTATATGAGAGACAGTGACTCACCTTTTGGCTAAAAATTACTATGAGCTGGACGGTAACCAGCGCGACTCCACGCTTTCCTAGAGGGGAAGGCTTCAGACAGCCACATTGGAGTAGGAATTTAAAAGCTAGGAGTTTCCTTGGCTTTTTTTGTCTTTATACTAGATAATATCTTTTCCCCAGCCAGAGTAACTATTGCTATTCTATAGTCAGATTTCAATTAGATTGAAAGGAAGCAGGAGATGTTTGTGGCTAATAAATGGTCTGATATGACCCAACGGGAGGAACTGGGAGTGACGTTCAGGAATTTTAGGATCAAATCATGAAGCCTTGATAAAGGGTCTAGATTTTACTTTGTAGGCCACGAAAGCCTTTCAAAAATATTTAGCAGGAAAGTGATATTCTGGTGTCTTGGAAAAGTTACATGGAAGAAAGTGCAAACTAGACAACAGGATATCAAGACTGGTTGAAGAGAGAGTAGTTAGGATTGAAATAACTCAGGTGTAAGTCCAGGGAAGTGGCAGTAGGATGAACAAGAGACAAAATATAAGCGAAATAAAAGAATAAGGAAATAGAGGAAGAGGGAAATCTTAAATGTTTCCAAAATTTCTGACTCAGTGCTGTTAAACAGGAGAGTGAACACAGGAGTATGTCAGGAGCAGAAGGGCATTCAGATTAAGATATCTGGATGACAGCTCCCACCATATCCGTTCCTAATTTTTTTTTTTAATTTCATTGCTCTTAGGGAGAGGGGAAGGGAGAGAGAGAAACATTGATGCGAGAGAAGCATGATTGGTCGCCTCCGGAATGCACCCCGATGCACCCAGACGGGGGATCAAAGCTGCAACCAAGGCGCGTGTCCCCACCGGGATGGAACCTGTAACCTTTTGGTTATGGACAACAGTCCAATGGAGCCACACCAGCAAGGACCTATTTCTAAATCTTAAAATGCCTCGAAGCCATTTCTACCGAGTAAATTTGTTACCTCAAATTCAATTCATCAATAAATTAAACTTACCATTTTCCTTACCTGAAACTTTTTCATTGGCTCTGCCATTCTCCAGATCAACCTGTGAATCCTCTTCAACTCTCCTTACCGTTTATATCTAAATATTCTAACAAGTACTGTTTTGTTCTTCGCAATATTCATAATCCGTCTCCCTCCACCTTATTTTTTAATACTATCAGAGAGACTGTCCAGCTAAATGTCATACCATTAGGGATTCCTCAACTGATATTTTCTCCTCTACACATTAATTAAATCAAGAGATGTTTTGGGTGGTAACTTCAATGATATAATACAAGCAACGTCCCTATATGGGGAAGGATTCAAGCAGGTGTGAGGGACTACAACCAGTTAGTTCAGTACGATCAAGGGAGAAAGGCACAAAGGGGCAAATCTGTGTTTCAGAAATAACACCATATCTGGGTGTGGGGCAAATTAAAGAGGCAGGGGCAGGGTGGAATGGATGGAATACTCCTTAGGAAGTCATCTGCAGTACCCATCCAAGAGATGGCAATTGTTGATACTACTGTGGAGGGGATTGTGGAGAGGAAGAAAATGGAATAGATTCAAAGGTATTTGGTAGGTATTGGAAGATGGAGTCGATACATGAGAGTGAGGAAAGAAGATGTGGCAAAACCATAAGAGTTGTATGGACTATGTATCTGGCTGTGTGGTAATGGCATGTAATGGTGGGAAATTCTTCGCTTTGGATTTCTTCAGTTCGAGGTACATTTGAGACATCTAATAGAAGATGTCAAGTAAGCCATAAGATATTTGGGTTTGTGTCTCAAAGAAGATACATAAACTGGAGACAAATTCAGAAGTCATTTGCATTTAGGTGACCAGAGTGTGGAGGTTATAGGGTGTGAATATATACTAGAAAGAAAGGATGGGGCTCTGAAGAACTTTAATATATAATATCTTATAGCTGGATAGGAGATGATGGTCCTGCAAAACTGACCGAAGAAAGTTGCTAGAATGCTAAGAGGAGAATAAAGGGATTATCTGTCACAGAGGACAAGGTAGAAAAACATTAGGAGTGCTTAACAAATACTGCTCAAATAAAATGAGAACTGAAAATGTCTTTTTTGACTTCTCAGCATGGGGTCATTGGTGACTTTTGTGAACACTATGTTGATAACTAATGGACCTGCAATTCAGATTGGAGAAGAAATGACGTTGGCAAACACATTTTGTTTTGTTTTGTGTTGAAGTTTGGCTGTGAAACAGAGAGATGGAGGATGGTAGCTAGGGGGCGTAAAGAGTTAACTTGCTTGTTTGTTTTGTTTTTTAAGGGATGATGATTAAGCAATTGAGAGAGAATGAGATTGGCTGCGTGTAAGAAAGAAAAGGAGCTGTAAAGGAACCATCGATATGAAAAAACAGAAAGCAATAGGTGCCAAAGTACAAACAGGGGATTAGGATTATAGTAGATTACAGAATAACAGGAATAGCTCATCTAGTGCCTCGCTCTTCAAAGAGCTCCTCAGCTTCTCATGGGCATTATAAAGACCTCTCAGTGCCCTTACTGAGTCAAACTTTAATAAGCCCTCCCGGATGATAGATTCCAACGCACATGAAGTTTGAGCAGCGCTGCCCTTCAAAGCCGGAGAAAAGGAGGGTGGTGGGTGAAACAGAGCAGGCTGCTGGTACTGTAGGGTCAGAAAGATGAAGGAAATGTGACAAGGGTATTACAGCATGAGCTACAAAGAAACAGGTGTGTTTTGTGGTTGATGGTTTTGTTTTATATTTCAACTTTACAAGACTACAAAGTAAAAGTCATCTGGGAAGTGGCAACAGGGAACTAGGTGGACATAACCCTATATCCTCGATGTGTGATGAGGGAAAATAATTAGGCATCGTTTTGGAGAATTTCCTGAATGTTAGGAAAATGAGAGCCTCAGAGACACCCAGCTCTCAGTTTAGGGCGAAAAAAAAAAAAATAGAGCAACTTCCCAACGAAGGCAGTGCATGCGGAGGAGTTTGCCGTTTACGGATTAGCAATCCCAGGGCCGTAGAGTCAACCATCTCTATCTTACCTTCTCTTCCATTTCTTCATCTCTGTTCACATCCATAGCCATTCTACCTAAAAGGTATAAAGCGTGAACAAAGAATTTCCTTCTAGCATGGAAACTATAGGAGTGAAAAATGCATGTCAAAACACAATTTATTGATTCTGTAGTTTCAACTTCCTTTTCAGAAAAGGATATACTAAAGGTACTGAGCCCCAGGAATCGACCGTAAATCAGTGATTTGGTACTATCACTTTCCATCTTATTTTGCCCTGCTTCCATACCCTTATTTTCTGTTTGACTTTAGGGTTATTTTCATTAGTCAGGAGCCATATCCTGCTTAGTTATAATCTAGACTTAGTTATGTAATGGATCTTTGTATAGCCAAGATAAAAATAGAAGATCGATAAGATTTTTAGAATTCATTTTATTTTAATAGTAACACCATAAAGTTCCTGTAACATTTTTGCTTACTATGTCAATAAAATCAGTCTTTCTAGTATAATGTCATTTAAGAACAAGAAAAAGAATGAGTTGCCACTTTCCGGAAACCATTGCTTTCTACTCCTAATATCACCATTATAGAGCACGGCTCTTGAAGTGTGATTTGTGGTCACTGCTAAGGATTTAAATTTTCTACTAGCAATTTTTATGTGGTAACATGTTCTTTTCTTGTAACAATTAATTTGCCTATCAGAATTTATGAATATTTGACCATCTTATCGAAAGCAATGTTATCTTTTAATTTAGTTAAGGTGAGATTACTTTCTGAGGCTTCAGATGCAGCTGTATATCTGTTTATGGGGTCCTTTCCCCTGCTAAATATAGGAGCAAATGAAATGTTTTAGCAATGCTATTATAAATAGCAGCCGTTCCAGAATGAAGAAAAGTAATCAAAATGAATGCTAAACTTATTCTGTCACAGTACATGCATTCATTCATTCCATTCAGTGATGTCTTTTAGTTCCTATGGTATATCAGGCACTGTGGGAACAGAGGTGGCATTGGACACACTCCTACCCTCTGCAAGCTTACATTCCGATGGGAGACACAAGAATTAATCAAGTAGTTATATAAATAAATGTATAATTGCAACTGTACTAACTGCTAGAAAATGAGTACTCTGAGCATACATAACAGGCGAATTTGACTTGGTTAGGGGAGGTTGGCCTGAACAAGCTTGGGCTGAATTCTAAGGCAGGGGTAGGCATTTTGTAGGTGAAGTGGGGATGAAAGGGCATTCCATACAGATAGAACATTTATCACAATTTTTATCTCCTCTTCAATCTTGCTGTTGCTTATCCCAGGCCCTCAGAATGATCTATTTCACTCATATTCTGCTTTTACATCTTGGAACACACATTATAGTTACAGCAAATATTTTACTATTTTTGTAATTTTTTTAAACCTCACATAAGGATATGTTTTTATTGATTTGAAAGAGAGAGAGAGAGAAAGAGAGACTGATATGAGAGGGAAATATAGATTGGTTGCTTCCTGTTCATGCTTCAACTGGGAATCTAACCCACAACCAAGGCATGTACACTGACCAGGGAGTAAGCCTGCAACCTTTTGGGGTATGGGATGATGCTTCAACCAAATGAGCCAGCGGGCCAGGGCATAGTAAATATTTTAGAGAGCTTACAAACTGTGTACTGAGGTTCCCCAAGGACACCACAACGAACCCAAAGGGGCATTATCATGGGATATTTAAAATTTTCAATGCCAACCCGATGATATCAGTTGGACTCCATGACAGCCATTAGCTCTGGGTAGTTCAGAACCTCAGCATTAAATCATTCCTTTTGATGCCATCATACCTTTGTGAAGCTGGGTTTTTGTAAGCTGTTGCTATAAAACACAAGGGCATGAGATGAGGGTATTGGTTTCCAATCCAATCCCAGAGACTAAGAAGTTATGAAGTGCCCACCACACATGCACAACCTATTAAGAATGAAGTAATTTTTTAAAGAAAATATATGTGTATTATTTCTTAATAGCTACTAAGTTGTTAGAACAGACATACATAATAAGTTTGCACATAACTAGTTAATAAGTGGAATTGTTACTGTTTTCTTTGAGTATGCGACGCCATGAAAAATTACTGCGACACTACAAGTGCCATGAACTGGAAAAGTTTGGGGATCTTAAGTGCAGCCACACCCTTTGTTTAATAGATGAGACACCTCGGGCCTAGAGCAATAAGGTGGCTTGCTCATCACACCCTAGAATTCAGGTTTTGTGCCTTCCAGTCCAGTCAAAATTATATAATTTATCTCACACTGACTGGTGTGATTCATTTCTTTAATCAGTTTACACATTGCTTGCTTTGACTCTAACCCTAAAGACCAGACATACATATCTAAGTGCTGTTTCTAAATACTTACTGCCTTCTTTCTCGAATATTCTATAATGTTACAGTCAGAAGCCAAAAAAAGGCGATTAATAGCTGTTGAAGAATTTTGGAAATATTTTAAGCTAATGCTAATCTTAACATTAAGAAGGAAACTATAATAAAAATGTAGGAATAATTTGTTATTAGACAAAATTATTTTTATTTTTGGTTTGTTATAAGAAACAAAGATTTTTAACACATGAGAAAACCTAATGTATTAGCCTTAGATTTTGACTTTTGCTTGGTGGACCTTTTATTTTTATAAATGTGAAATGTGATTATAGAAAATGTTATGAAGAAATTTTATGTTTCACATGCTAAGATTAAGTGATTTGTTAAATATTTTATCGAATAACATATACATGAATAAAATTTTTGTTAAAAGTCATTTAGCTTTAGAGAGATATATTTATTTGGGATCTACATAACAATACATATTTTATACATTTTCAATCGTGATATAGAAGAAACAGAAATAAAGATCAAATATATTAAAGAAATATTTAAAAAGAAAATCATATTACCATAATAAGAAAAACTTACAGAAATGTAAATTATTATGACACCAACTTAAAATCTATAATTTAGATCTGTTAAACTTTAAAAGACTAGCACATTCTTACACTTATTAAAAAATAGAAATGTATTCTGCTTGAAAATGTTTAACTTAAATTTAGTCCATCTGTAAACAGTGGTTCTCAACTTTTATTGTACCTTGTAATCACCTGGGAGCTATAAAAAATACTGATGGCTTCCAGAGATTTTGATTTACTTGATAAAGGCTGTGGCCTGGGTATCAGGATTTTTAGGCATAATAATTATATTGTGGTCATATGAGAGAAAAATCCTTATTTTCAGGAAATGCATGCTGCCAACATTTAAGTGTTAAATATCTTGATGTTGGCACTTACTAAAAATCGTCACTTATGCGGGATATAAAACTGACACTCACAGACACAAACAACAGTATGCTGGTTACCAGAGGGAAGGGGGAAGGGAGAGACTGAAGGGTAAACGGGGCTGAATATACGGCAATGGAAGATGATTTGACTTTGGGCGGTGGGCCAACAATGCGATACACAGATGATATATCATAGAAATGTACACATGAAACCTATAGACCCTATTGGCCAGTGTCACCCCAATAAATTTAATTTAAAAGTGGTCTAGAAAAAAATATATATATACATATACATACATATGTTTATACATACCAGGACTGTCCAGAAAAAATCCAGCCATTGTTAATATAGCAAGAACATTTTGCACGACATCGATGTAACCTGGCAGCCAAAGAGAGTAGACTGGAATGTGTGTGCATGAGCAACGATGACTTCACTGTACTAGTCAGTGTGGGTGGCAGGCACTGTTGACTGAGCATGTGTACTGTACTGTGTGCATTCAACATGCCTGGAGAACATTATGCTAAATGAAATAAGCCAATCAGAAAAAGACAACCACCATAATTTCACTCAAATGTGGAATCTAATGAATGAACTGAACTAACAAGAAAAATGGGGACAGACTCAGATGGAGAGCATGATGACAGCTAGTGGGGGCGGGAGGTGAGCGGGTGGAGGGATTGAGCAAAAAGGAAAGAAGACTCATGGACATGGGCAACAGTGTGGTGATTGCTGGGGGAGGGGTATAAGGGGACTAAATAAATGGTAATGGAAAAAATACAATAAAATATAAATCAAAACAACAACAACAAAATGAGAGAGTAAATCAACAAATCTGCATCAAATTTTGCATTAAGCTCGAACATCCCTCTGCAGAAACTATCAGATGATTCAGAAGGCTTTGGGGATGATGCAATGAATGCAGCACAAATAAAAGTGTGACACAAATGCTTCAAAGACAGTTGAGAATCTGTGGAAAGTGATCCATGTTCTGGAAGCCTGAAGCAAGCAGAATACCTGAGAATGTTGAGCGGGTGCTGGCTGCAATCAACAAAGATCGTCGACTGACAGTGTGAGCACTAGAAGCTGATCTGGGGATTCCACGATCTCCTGCATCTGAGATTCTGATGCAGGATCTTGGCACGGAATGTGTCCTGGCAAAATTCATTCTGTGGCTTCTGCTACCAGAGCAGAAAGACCATTGTGCTACAGTTGCTAGTGACGCTGAGAGAACTGTGTGAGGTCCCAAGGTGACTATTTTGAAGGAGTCTGAAGTGTCATTGTCCTGTGTGCAGTGTTTCTTGTATCTTGTGTCCTCTTCAATAAATGTCACTATTTTTCATGTTGCATGGCTGGATACTTTCTGGACAGACCTCAAACACATATAGCTGTGAAGCGTCTACAAGTATTTGTATTATTCTTTCCACTTTTCCATATGCTTAAAATTTTCCCAATAAAAGAAGAGAAATATGACAATGAAAACAAATAGCCATTTACCTTTGAGTTTAAAATTCAGAGGCAAAATAATTATCTCAAGCCGGATAACTGTTTCAATGAGAGGTGAGGCCAGGACTGATATATTAATCACCCAGCTCTTACATAAGATAAAGCTTTAGAACTTTCTCTAACCCTTGAGATTCCAGGAAACAGATGGAAGATAAGTGAAAAGACTCCAGTCAAGTTTCTGCACTCCTGCAAGTTGAGAACAAACCTAGAAGCCCCAACCCCCATTTCATGGCAATGGTGGGCTGAGGAATACATGTGAAGTTAGTTGTCCATTTCAAGAATTTAGCTGATTTATGCTAACCATGTTTTGTTGTATTTGCCGGTCAGTTATATATTCTTAAATGCTAATAGTTTCTAAACCTTACAAATAGTTTTCAATTATTCTCATACTATAAATTTGAAATTTCTTCTTTATCCACTTCCTTGTATAGACTCCTTGACTTGTGTAAGACTTTATAATGCATCAGTAACCAGGATTTTTATCTGTAAGGCATACACGCTAAAATAGTAGTTTGTTTGTTTGTTTGTTTGTTTTAGGAATCTTTGGGGAGGAAATGTTAACTTGTACCCCAAGTTAAATCTGTTCACATTAATTCTATGCAAAACAAGTATAGGGTCTCAGGACCCCCCCCCCCCCTTAATTAAACTTGCTACTAAGCATTGGGAAAATCTGCCATTACCTGATTGGTAAGTTGATAGTGATCAAGGAGATCTGGTTACATAATTAATCAAAGGGATGTAGCTAAGGGTGGAGTGTCCTGTTCTCCACCCTTCCCTCCTAAGGCAGGGTAAAAGAATTTCCCTTGTAAAACTTTAAACTTCAGTTGAGCTGCTTTCCTGCCTGAACATAGATGGACTTCCCATCTGCCTTTACAGAGGAGAGAAGTCTTGATGGAAATGGGGTAGAAAGATTCCCAGTTTCAGACACATTTCTTACCTTCTTTCAATCCCTGCTTTGGGTTGAATCCATTCTGATTATCTGAGCCTGTAAGTAAAGAATCAGATAAAGCAAGCGTGTTTCTGAAAAAGAAAAAAGCATGAAAGTCAAATAATTATTTTGGAGTACATTGGCATTTAAAGAAACATCAAATAGATCATTTTTAGTGTAAATAATTCTATCTAAACTCAGAAATCAGGGGTTTCAAACATGTGTTACTTTATTTTTTTCATACTTACATGAACTAAGATTTTATGAGCACACAGATTCATGCCAACTTTCTCATGTGATCCTTTGAAGAAAGTCACCACCACTAAGTACCACCAACACCAAAAAAAAACAGCATACACCTATATTAAGGAAAACAGCAATCTGAATCCTGCTAGAGTGCTTTAGATTGTACATGGAAAGTATATGAAAGATTTAAAGGCAAACTGTGACTCTTTTTAGTGATTCTTGAACAACTCAAAGTCAAAGGTTAACTTCAGTAGGAACTGAATTTTTTATGTAGTAACATGAATTTAACTTCTTCTTTAATTGTAACACAGCATAATTGGTAAGTCTAAACAGAAATCTATCCAGCAATTTATACCCCTCTTTTAATGTACAGATAAGAAATTTCTGCACTTAGATCATTGGATGTGCGTATAAAAATGTGTTCACAAAAAACTTTAAAAAAACATTTGTAATTAAAGTTCTGATTTAATTGATATTAATGAAATTCCTGATGCATTAAAAATTTTCCATTTATCCAAATATTTTATGTACATATCCCGTATCTGTATTTTTAAGATGGAAGTACAAATTTAGGAAGATTTGCCTAAGAGAATTTTCAGTCTTCTATTTTTCTTTTATGCATGACTAAAACTCAACAGGATTGGACATCCCAACTTCTTTCCCTTATAATGTTTTTCTGTATGTGTTTAGCAGAAAACAAAAATTAAAATGAAGATGAGGTATAAATGTTGCCACATTGGCAGCTTTTGTCCAGCAGAAAGGAAGCCACTAATGCAGTCTCTAATAATGTCCTTTCCCCCATTTTAATAAGAAGGTTTGTGTTGGTCTGACATTAAATGGATTAAGCAGCAAGCCTGCTGAGAAAAATACTCAAAGGTATTAAACCCTTGCAGTGTTGGTTTAACTGTAAGTACTGTAAAATGAGATTAAGCCTGAGTTTGGAAGAAGGACTAGAATTGACATGAGGCTAAAAGGTAACGATATTCACAGATGTTTGAATTAATGGTTCAGTGAAAAATATAATTAGCATAAGATTTGAAAATATGTCTCCTTTGGCAAATGTCTTCAGAGAGTAACCAGTGCTGTAGACTGATGTAGTGGAAAGAGCACTGGGCAAGGGGCCAGAATCTGAATTCAAGTTTGTTGCTCACTCGTTCTACAGCCTGGGGAGATTTCTAGTCTCTGAACGGAGGCACGGTGGATGTGGTCAATCGGCAACCATTCTCCTCCACAGAGCGCGCGTTTCTGCACTGCAGAGGCTGGCAAGCTAAAAGCTGCATTTCTCAGATTCCTGTGCTATTAAAGTTGCAGATGCAAAATAGGTTCAGCGCATGTCAAGCGGAGGTCGTCTTCCTGCAGCTTACATTGCTTTCTGTTAGTAAGGGCGATTGTGAAGGCAGGATTTCTGTGTGATAGGTTCCAGCATCCAAATTCAAGGGTTTCGAGAGGCTACTGGTTTTCCAATCCCCTGTAGGGACAGTGGGGTGTTTTCAAGCTCAGTGAATTCTGCAGTAGTGACTTCTGCATTCCTCACCTTTCTGACTGAAGCAGAAGTAGTAGTTCCCTAGTCGGTCATTTCTGCAGGGTTCTGGAAACATTCCTGAATGCCCACCCTAGGCCTCAATATCTAACCTTTCCAATTATTTTTGTAAGCTTTTAATTCCCTGTATTACGTTGTGGTCTATTTTCTTATTTTTGTCACAGTTTTAGGATGGTAGTAATTAGAAGCACTGAGGCTAATTCTGTAAGTGGAAATGGACAGATGGACATGACTCCATGTCTGTCAGTATTTTGAGCAGCTTTGGAAGAATGTGGCTCTGTGTTCTGTGACCTCGTACTTTTTAAAGGAGTAAAATAATCCTTTTTAATCATCCTTTGTGTTTTTCAGAAACATTTGTTGTTAAATCTGTGGAACCAAGAGACTTTTTGCCTTTAAACCAGCCCACACGCCCAACGCTGATTAAAACCCCAGATCAGTAATTTCCTGACAGGGTTCCTTGCCCTCTGGCCTCTGCCAGGCTGCTGACTGTCCCCATTTCTCTTTGTGTCTTCTTCTGTGCACTTTGGACTTGTACGAGCCCTGTTCTGCTTCTCCTAAAAGAACTCATTCCACTGGCTTTTTTTCCTAGAGACTCCCCACTACTGCCACCCCCCTGCCCCAGTTTTGGGGCTTAGGATGTAAATTCATTTGGACCACAATTATGATAAACCTTCCAGATCTCCTCAGGAAGAGAATCCAGAAAACAAGAGAATTATACTGAGTTCCTATTACTTTCTTATCTAGATTGAAATATTAAACAATAAACTATTGGGTATATCAACTTTTCTAGTGCTCTGTGGATAAAAGCTTATTTATTTATTTACTTGCACATATATACAATTCCAATTATATAACTCCACTTCCATAATTTCATCCATCATTTCTTTATAGGCCAATTCTAACCTTAATATAATAGTTCCTGATTTTCAGGTTGACCTTGAATTTCCCCATCCCATCTGAAATGCTAACACGAGTTTTGTTCTGAATACACATATCACTTCCCTTCTCAAGAATCTGTAATTGCTCTGTGTCCATTAAACCAGTTTTAAGTAGCCAACCTAAGATACTCCATCAACTCATCTAACTTTACTTTTCTATCTAATTGTATCTTCCCTGTCCCCTAAGACATGCCCTCCGCTTCAATCAGATCAATTTTCTTATGGTTTCCTGACTGTGTCAAATTCATACTCCCCTCTTCATCGTGTTTAGTTGAAAACCCTGCTTTCCACTTACATCAAATCAAACCCCTCGACCCCATACAGTACTTGCTTGTGCCATGAGTTCTTCACATTAACTCACATTTTATCTTGTGTTATTTATTATTTTTTCACTAATAACCCATGGTTCCAATGTAGTTGAAGAAGATGCTGGTGTAATATTAAGTGCTTAATCAATATGTGTTTAATTGAGTTGAATATATATATATATATATATATATATATATTTATATTTATATTTATATTTATATTTATATTTATATTTATTTCAAAATAACCCAAACATTTTATTGCTGGAGTTAAACATCCTAAAAACTACACTCATGTTATGTTTTACTGTTGGTTTGATTACTCATAAGTTTTCTCAACTATAGTGTCGCTGTGTTCAGATGTCCGTAACAAGTTTGGTATATTATTTGTAATTCAAGATAAACAATGTAATTTAGTTTATATGCTGAAGCTAGATCATTTCACTAATGGCAGAGTATAATACTCATTTGATAGGCGTACAGGATGAGTTCATTCAACAAAGAAAACTGGGCCATGGCAATAGCATAAGGAATAAGACGTGGTCCTTGTCTCACATTCAGAAAACCCACAGGGCGTGCAGGGTAAGAGGAGTGGGTAGGAAATCAGCACGGAGTGTGCAGAGTTTGAGGATTATGGTAAGTGTGAGATACCTTGAAAGCACATAAAAAGAACATTTAATCTAACCTCAGGGATTCCGAAGCGACAAGATGAAGTGACCCCTGAAAAGTAGGCATCACCCCAGTAAATGAGGCTTGAGAAGGTCAGAGGAAACCTGGGCAAGATCTGAAGGCAGTGAAAGAAAGTCTTGTTTGACATGCAGAAAGTTTAGAGATATAGAAAAAGTTAATTTAATTGCGTAAAGTTGCCTGCTGGCATGTTTAGTTCTGACTCAGGTTTTCTATGAGTCCAGTTCATATTTTAAAATCTAACAAAATTAACTCAAACTAACCTGCTAGGAATAGTATATTTTAAAAGTATTAGAACCAGATACATGGAAATAAAGAACAAAATGACAGTAACCAAAGAGGAGGCGGGAGGAGGATAATGGGCAAAAGACGGAAAAGCTCAGTGAAGTCGAGGAACCTGTATAAGGACGCACAGACATGGACGATAGGGTGGGGATTGACTGTGGGAGTGGGGGGAGGGGTAGATGGGGCAGGGGAGAGCAATGGGGGAAAATCGGAACAAACGTAACTGAACAACAACAATAATAATATTTCATAAATTATTATTATTCCTAAAATATTTACAAGGGCAAGAACTATTTTTCCTTCTGTGTTAGGTCACATTGCGAAGAGATTTTCCAGAGGGAGTGCTGTCAGGAGAAGGGGGTGTAGGAAGCGGGGATAGGACCAGACAGGGAGCTAAGCAGGAGTGTGGCTGCAGCTGGGGCCCTCCTTCTGTCTCGTGCTAAGTGGGACCGTGGAGCACAAATCGCATCACAGAGTTGGTCCCACCTGGAGGCAAGAAGTCTGGCTGCTTATTACGGAGGACAATAGAGAGGATAACCTCCTGGATGCAGGATGCTGTGGTCCACAGAGCACAGGAATGTTTCAAGGAGAAGGGGAAGCAGCGAGCCTGTCAGCCAACACTCAGAGCATCCGGGGATGGGTGCAGCTGGGTGTAGCAGCCGGCAAAGGGGATCTGGATGGAAACCCAACAGGACCCTGTAAACCTTATTTCTTACATTTTAGGGATTTTGCATTTGGACAAAAAATACTTGTGCAAATATCTAGTATGCTTTGGTGTATCATGAGACTTAATTGGTCTTATTGATTTTAGAAACGTAATTTAGAGAATAAAGAAGTTATATGCTATGCACCAGGTCCTTGAATGACATTGCTTCATTTAATGTCATTTCGTTATAACATTGATGAAACGATATAGGAATTTTTGACTCCTGTTCATATCAATGAACCCATGATAAAATTGGTTTTGTTATACATCATTTCAATTAAATTACCGGCACCTATTGACAACACTAAGTGAGGAATTACTGTATAGATAGCCTAAAGCACATGTATGTGACACCATTCGGTTTTGGTGAGATTAGAGTCATCTCTTCTCAGTTTTATCATTTACAAGAAACCTGTCAAAGAAGACATTAGACGTTAGGTTAGAAAGTCACACTGATGAACTGTCTTACAGTTCTTTCTTTCTTTCTTTTTTTCTTTCTTTCTTTTTTAGAGAAAGTGTCAGTTTATTTCCTTCAGTTCTTCTTCCTATGGTTTTTCTTTCCTTTTTCTATTTCTTCTATTTCTTTCCTGTTACTTTCATTTCTCACTCTCTTCTGTTCTTCTCTCCCTTCATTCTTTCCTTTCTTGTTTTTCTTTTTTTCCCCCAAAATGGTGATCTTCCTGTCATAGGGTTACCAAAGCTAAACCTGAACCTCAGAAGAAGTGAATTGTTGCAGGAAATTGGATATGCTTTTATTTTTTTCCATTCACCTAAAAGTTTGTAAGCCATTTCATGATTGTGGCCTGCTCTGGATTTTAATCTTTGGCATTCACTTCCAAAGTACCCTCATCTCTCTAATAAATTGAATCACATTTGCTATATTTCTTCATCATGAAACTTTGATGAATTTATAAAACGTTCTTTGAAATACATTCTTAAGAAAGATAAGTTCCTTAGGGGTCCCACAAACTAGGGAGCAGGATTTCCTAAAACTATTGTACTTAGTTAAGTTACTTCCCAATTTTTGTATGGAGTCAACTTGTCCTCAAAACAAAATTAATATTGCATTCTCCTCAGGGCAAGGACACATCAAACATTTCACAGCAGGCACATCGTTCAGGAATGCAGACCCATAAACAATTAGTTGCATACACCTCTTATGACATCAGGTGACTTTTACAAGGTGCTGTGCTACTCTGTAAAATTAAATGCTCAACACTGCACAGGGCTCCCACGAAAAGTACAGGCTGGCACAGTTTAGTTAATAATTTTAACCTTTTCCGGTACAGACACTGGCTCCATTGATGATATGAGGCTCTGACATAATTACTGCAATTGCACTATATTTAAAAAAATCTGTTGTGTGATGTAGCAATCGAAATATTATTCAGAGTGGTAATTCAGTAATTGGCTTGCTCACTTGTTGGACTGGGTGCGGTGTCCATCCCCAGGCCAATGACCCGTGTTTGTTATTGTGGTCATTTTTTTTTGGAGCACAAACAGCTTGGTGCACTCCTTTTAGCACAAAGCATGCTAATCAGAAAAATGTGGATAAAGTGGGTCTTTGTCTTCCCTTTGATTCATTACCTCTGTAGATGTTTTTTTATTAAAAAAAAATTCTAACCTATTTGCATTTACTTTCCACATAGCTTATGTAAACTGCAATCATTTTCAATTTTCAAAAATGAACAAAATCTATCTTTCCCAGTCAATCCTTTTTTAAAAAATAAAAATTAGTATTTATGAATATATAGCCCTATGCATTTTACATACCTTCATTTAGTCTTACAACAACCCTATGAAACAAGTGCCTTTTAAAAAAGACTTGAAATAAAGTTCATCACTTTAAAGTCTACAGTTGAGTGGCTTTCACTGTACTCACAGGGTTATAAAACCGTCAACGCTATCCAATTCCAGAACATTTGCACCGCCCCAAAGGAAATCCATCCTCGTTAGCGGTCACTCTCCACTCCCATTCCTGCCAGCTCTTACAAAACCACTATCTTATTCTGGACATTCCATATTCTGGAATCATACGATACATGGCCTTTTGGATTAACTTCTTTTATTAGCACAGTGTTTTCAATCACGTCGTAGCATTTGTCAGAATTATGATTCAAAATTATGATTACTCAAAGTAGAGAAGCCATTTATCAAGTTAAAAATAATCAGTCATACAGATTGGTCAGTCTAAAGCCCATGCCTTCCTTCTCCCAGGACGAAAACAGGTGACTGTGGAGCTGCTCCGGTTGCCTCGGAGCTAAAAGAAGCTCAGACCCTGGCTGCCGTCTTGACCCTTCCTTAGTGAGTGCTAATTTGAGACTCATTGTTCCAAACAATGAGAGTGAAGTCATCAGCATGCACTTCTTTCCCTTGTAAAGTGGGAATCTCAGAGCTAAGGTTCCTGTCTTACACAGTTTCTGGGTGGGGTGTCAAGATAGCATTTCTTATCTCCCCTTTGTTTTCTGTAACCATTTCAAATGAGCAGATCTGTGCTTAGAAGTGAAAATGGTCTCAAATCCATTAAGTTGATTGTACGTACGTTAATCAGTCAATGACTTATTCTTCCAATTCGATGGAAATAGACTCATCTGCAGTGTCCTCAACAGTCAGAAGCTTTCCCACCCTCCACAGCAGCTTCCCACAGAGCGCATGCTCAGGGACAACTAGGGAGCGACAGAAGGCACACAGAGCCCTCCGTGCCTCCAATAGCACCCACTGGACTCTGAGGTCCACAATGAAAATAATGCGATGAGTCAGTCATATAGTTCAAATACAAAATCGTTTGTGAATTCTGCATTTGTGGGACAAAAAGAATCGGTCATCGTGCGTCTTTAACAAAAATACATTTTGAGAAAAACATTTGTCCATACCCCAAAACCAACAAATGACACATATAACCTGAAGCTAATAAAACTGACGACAGATAGGTCTATTTAAGACTATAGATTGTGACTCCCAGAGAGCTGGAGAATGACTTACTGGAGCAGTTGCTAAGTACAGTAGCTGCCTTTATCAACATTACAACAATTGGCAATAACCGTGCCCACAGTGAAGCATGAGCTCAGGAAACAGGCAACGTCAGGTCTCAAAGCTACATTTGTAAAGGGTGCCTACGTGATGTTCCATCGAATAAGCGTCAGCCTGAAAATTCGCCTGTGTGACAGCTAACCCTGGAACTTTCCACTTCTCCTTAAAAAGATCTGTAACTTTGCAACCGGTACTGATTTGAAGGGAGAAAAAATAGAATATTAAAAAAAATCTCCTCCACCGTAATGAATATTCAATTCAACACTTTTTTATTTTTTTGGCGAGAGCCTAACATTTGCTAGACATGTGCTTGAACGTAAGAGGTTCAAGATTCACAAGATGAACAGACATTTGAATAATACGTAGACCTTCGAAGAGAAGAAAAAAATAAAAAGAAAATAAGCAATAATGCTAGAATTCAGGCATTTATTTTGGCATGGTTTCTCATTTTATATTTACTATGATGCTACTGCTTTTAGTACTAACTAGGAATATTAGTGTTTCTCTCACCTTCAACTTTTTCTTTCTTAAAGCTACTGTTATTTAAGCATGTGTTGAAGCACGAGTGCTAAATTCTGTACTTTTCACCTACTTTAAGAAACAGTAGAATTGAACCAGGAGGCTACATATTGAACAAGACTTCAAAGGCAGCTTTCCTGTGTCGCTAGTCCAGATGTGCCTGAGGACCATGCGTTACTCCTCTGCCCTCTGCTTGTGGGACGTAAACACTAACAAACAATTCAAAATTCAAGAATAAAAATTCAAGAACCTTAGGTACACCAAGTTAGACTTGATTCATCCCCACCTTTGTCACTGGTCCTTGCGATTTAGCGCACAGAAAACACTATTAGTCATCCCTGTGTCAGACAGGTGGTGTCATGTAGACAGAGGACAATCCCTTTGGGTCTATGTAGCCTTCCGTATAACTCGTATGGAAAGTGAGACATAGTGTAACCAACTGTCCTGTTTGTCTGGGACTGTCCCGTGAGCACTGAAAGTCCTCTATGTCAGGTAAAACCCAGACCCTGGCAAACCAGTCAAGCTAGTCACTCTAAATCATACCCTAAGCGGCCTCAAATAGTTTGTTTTTCTCTATTAAATTCAATACACGTTTTTCTCTATTTAAACTTAGCCAGAGCCTGTAGCTAACATTTAATCATTAGTAGGTTGTCAGTACGTGCCAGAGTCTATTCTAACCATTTGAGAAAGATACTCTTATCAACCCCACTTTACTAATGAAGACACTGGACACTAAAACACTTAAGTGATCAGCTCAGGTCTCACAACTAAGATAGATGTCCGTGTCCACAGCCTTAAGGACTTCGCGCTGATGCCTAGACACAAATTAAATAACGCGTCAGCGTATTTATTCCTCAATGGGCCTACTTTTCTTCGCTGGAAAAACAAATAAAGATGCATGCTGTGGATTACGCTGTGAGCCGGAACTAGAGGCGTGCATTTCCAGTGCTAACGTGAGTATTCAGCCTAAGTGACATTCCAAAGAATGTGACCCTATGTAAATTGTCATTGTACAGCAGCCCAGTTTTCAATCGTAATAAATAGTGTTTTGCCAGTTACCTCACAGAAAAGGAAGCGGAAGGAAATTGGAAACATGATATTCTGGGTTTTAAGATTAATCTTCACTCTGCTCGTTTTAGGTTTATGGGCTCTTGAAGAAAGTATAACATTTGCATTACATTGGGACTAGTTCTTCTTCGGTTTTGTAGCCTGAACCTTGTTTGCCTTTGTTCCAATAAAAGACCGTTGTTTTTTTTAAATCTGTAAAAGTATTTATGCACACGCTGAGATAGTTTGTCATCCTGTACTTCACAGATGATTTGTTCAATGCCCGTCTGTCTGAGGAGACTATTAGCTTCCTTGGGGCAAGAGACCTATTGGTTGTGCTCAGTATTTTATTATTAGTGTCTGACATAGGGCCTGGTTTAGAGTGGGCACCCAGTAACTATTTGTTGAGTAAAAGAATGCTTAAGTAATTCAGTAAACAGACATTTAGAAAATTTACAAGCACTGAGTCAGAAGTAAAAAATTATGGCTCTTGAGAATTAAGAAAAAAATAATTTCAAGTTGTAGAAATGAAAATGAACACAGTAAAATGGTGTAATGTAAAATTCATGTTATTTTACTATTGCAGTTAACATTTATTGGGTGCTTATTATGTGCTAAACACGGCACTGGGTGCTTTTGGAAAAAAGTTAATCCTCATAACCAGTCTATGAAGCAGGTGTTAATTATTGGCTACAACCTTACACATGAGGAACTGAGCCTTTGAGAGGTTAAGCAACTGTATATCACTCTCACTGCCAACAGGGAGTGGGTGCAACGGAGGTGGTAATATGAACACCACATGCTCCCACAGAACGCTGTGCTTGCCTTTCACGATACTCCTCAAACTTCTCTGTAATTGCTTGTTCCGTGTCTGCCTTCCCCCCTGTAGGAGGGCAGAGTCTGTGTCCAGCATAGTCAACGTTTTATTCTCAGAACCGAAGGACCTGGCATCCATACCGGTAGCTTGACATCTCTCAGAGGGATGACTCCATAAGGCTGGGAATCAATGTGCTTATGGAACAACAGAACTGAAAAACTATATAAAAATAATAGATTACTAAAATTTTACTCAGGTTACAAATTAAATGCCTATTCCCTGAGACGATTACCCACCCTTGGCTTTTTAAGAAAGATTGCGGCAATCAATTCCAGCGGACAGTGCGCAGGTTTGGCGCAGGAGCTAGCGTCTCTAAGCAGTGTGGCCAATGCCGTTACTGGAAGCTGTACTACGTAAAGGGAAGTAACTCTGGCAAAATGTGGAATTGACAAGTAGAGATTAGAAGTTAATAGTTTTTTTGAGTGAGGATGACCTTGGTATCAGAACACTATTACAGAAATTAGCGCTGTGAGTGGCTATTTTTCTCCGTGCTTTTTATTCGTCACTGAGTTGCTCCCAACCCAGCTAAGAACAAAGGACTGGCTGGTCTCCACTGTATTCATCTCACCCCGGTAACAGAAAAGTTAAGTGTGTGGTGCTTAATTGGGAATAAAGTCAGGTTAAAAGCAGGTGAGGACTTGGAATACTACCAAGTGGAACTCCTTAATATACTCAGGAAGACTTAATATATGTAATCCAGGAACACCTGGCAATGAGGATTTCTCACACAGACCATTTGTAAGTCGGTTTGTCTGGAGGAAGATTAATTAACCAGGGGATGGTAGTGGGTCAGTGGGTGGATGGACGGATTCCACATTCTACAGCTGATGACAGCAGGTCCAGAAATAAGGCATTCATTAAGAAAACACGGGGAAAAAATAAAATATTTTATACTTCAAATACGTTTTTAAAGGAGGAGCAAAAGTGGCTGAATTGCAAAGAATTAGAAATTTGTCATTTTATTTTTTTAAATGGTATGTTGGAAAGGGGCACAACTTAGTGGAGAGACAATTTTAGCTTTGGGTGTGTTAAATTAGGATATGGCGAGAGATCCAAGAGCAGAACAACTGGAATTACAAGATTAGAATATTCACTGGAGATCAGGACTGGAGGCCAAGATTTGGGGAACATCCACGAGGATGTGATTGTTCAAGCTATTGACATC
>PVKM010017797.1:0-25568 GCA_004027735.1 Carollia perspicillata
CTGAATAAGTTGTTTAACAGATTTCAGAGAGAGTGAAAGCAAGCCCGGTCTAGTGACACATATTTAATCACTCAAGGAAGGTGACTAAAGCAAAAAGATTAGAGAATTAAGCATTGTCTTCCTCGGAATATGCAGGGGTCCTGTATTACTGACCTTTTATACCAGGGGTGTCAAACTCATTTTGCCGGGGGCTATATCAGCCTCGTGGTTGCCTTCAAAGAGCCAAGTGTAATTTCAACTCCTTAACTGTTAAGGAGTAGTTACATTTATACAGTCCTAAAATTATTTTGGCCTTTTGAAGGCAACCTTGAGGCTGATGTGGCCCCTGGTGAAAACTGTTTCACACCCCTGTTTTACACATAGTACTTACTACCCATTTTTGCTTGTGCGTGTATGGTACACTTCTTGAGACCACTGAATCCCCTCAGTGGAAAGGTGTAGGTTAAACAATGCTTTTAAACATTGTTTTTTCTCACATTATATGACTTAAAGGTTGTTAATCCGGTCATCTCATGCTAATTAGAAGCTCTGATTGACAGCTTTGGATTTCTTCATTAAAACCCTAAATAAACTGATTTAAGTTTTAGGCATCTTTCAATAATAAAGAGGCGCAAAACCAGGACATTTATAATAATAGCAGCAATGCTGCTGTTCAAATAATACACAGGCAATATTGTTCCCACTGGCTTTAAAGACGGAGAAAGAGCTTAAACAAGGAATTTTCAAGTGCATATAAAATGTGGTAAGGAACTAGAAAATGCGACATGGAAACACTGAAAGTGGTGAAGGTAATTCACTTGCCAAGAAATGATATAAAAATAATCAACTCATTCAATGAAAACAGAATCCAGAATTAGGTCAGCAACACCGAAAACATAACACAGAATTAGGTCAACAGCACAGACCTAGAAACCTCCTTCCTGTCTCCAGACTGCGCCACCCTTCAGTCAGTCGGTCCTGGCTACCTTTTCTCCAGCCTATCCGATGTTAGGCCAAGAGAGAACACCACTGAGATGAAAGGAGGCCCCTCCTCCTAAGAGAGAGTCAAACGACGTACACCCAGGCGGAAGTCTTTAAGAGTCATGGCTGTAAGATCCTAGAGCTGGACATGAACGTGTGAGTACAGCTGAAAAGAACATAAACTCTCCACAAAGAACTTCTGTTTTGCACTTGACCCAGAGTCAGCCTTGGAAACGTCTTCATGGCTCCAACTCCAGAGAATCTCCAGAGGAGGGAGGGAAGGAGGCTGCAAAAGACAGCTCTCCCCGTTCCCTTTCAAGACTCCATCCAGGTGGGCTTGGGCCCTTAGACGTGTTAAATGACAGCTGCTGGGTGGGCCACAAAGGTCCCTATGAAGACTGGCAAGAGGAAGAATGGCTCCTCTGCGCTTCTCCTCTGGATTCCAGGTTCCTCTTGACTCCCTCCGTCTCCCCCAGGTACCTGGAGCTTAGGTGATATCCGCGTCAGCTGCCATACATGTGCTCCGAAGCTTCAGCCTTACCCTCCTCTGCACTCCAGCTCTGTAATTCCTATTTGCTTAGTTCAGCTGGGAGTGCGGAGAAGCGAGTACCATCTGATAACTCCCAGTAAAGTGTGACTACTTGACAGGCCTTCTTCCCACCTCAACTGCACTCTCTCTCACTGTTAAGTCAAGCTCCTAATCCCTGTATTTTGGGTAATATGGACAAGGAACCTGGGGGCAGGTTGGGGGTGAGAAATTTGTCTTGCTGTTGCCCCATCCATCGCAGCCCTTGCTAGCCTTGGCAATGGCAAGGAAGCTGCAGGGCGACAACTTGGAATCGTCCATGGGCAAGAGGACTGCACTCCTGCTCTGCTCACTCCCACTGCCACCCATGGGGCGGAGCCCAGACCACCTCATGCTGTCACCTCTCCAGGCTTCTAGTTTTAACAAAGAAATGAAATTCTAACACATGTCACGACATGGATGAACCTTGAGCACATTGGGTTCAATGAAAGAAGCCAGTTACAAAAGGACAAATACTGTATGATTTCACTGATATGAAGTACCTAGAATAAGCAGATTCACTGAGGCAGAAACTAGAATAGAGGGTTCCAGGGGCAGGGGGGTGGGGGAAATGGGCAGTTTCTATTTGAAATAGTGAAAAAGTTCTATAAAACAGTGATACCTCAGAGATATTGCAGCTTTGGTTCCAGACCACCACAATAATGCTATTCATAATCTTTTTGCTAATGGAGGGTCTTGCCTTCAATTTGCAAAAAAAAAATGCAACATCTGTGATGCACAATAAAAAGAAATGCAACAAAACAAGATATGCCCAGATAGGCCCTGTGAATGTATACCGACACACAAATACACTGAAAACCCATCAGTTTTATGTTATGCATATTTAACCACAATTTAAAAACTTCCAACAACAACAACAACAAAAAGCCCTGACCACTGTGGCTCAGTTGGTTGGGCGTCATCCTGCAAAATGCAAGGTTGCCAGTTCAATTCCCAGTCAGGGCACATGCCTGGGTCGCAGGTTTGGTTCCCAGTCACGACACATGCAGGAAGCAACTGATCGATGTCTCTCTCTCATATCAATGTTTCTCTTACTCTTTCTCCCTCCCTTCCCCTCTAAAAATAAATAAATAAAATCTGATTTTAAAAAAAAGACAGAAAAGAATTAGCCAAGGGAAACACCTCACATATACCTCCCATGTCCCCACTTCAAACATCCCTCACTGAAACCAGCTGTAGTCCTAGCACCTCAGTGTCTATCTTGCCTGGTTAGGGTTCCATCCCAGGAGGTCTGGCTCCCAGAACAGGCAGACAGAGGGGCTCCGCTGTTCCTGATATCTGGTTTATAGAACAGAGCTGTGGAGGGTGTTTAAGCATTATCTCCTCCTACCTTGTACTTCTCTCAGGAAGTGGACCCCATTCTTGTTCCCCTTGCTCTTCTATGCTATCCCGAAGCCAAACTCTCCACGGTTGATTAGTGGTGGCCTTGAAGCCATATTCACTATTTTCAAGTAAGCCTTAACGTGACCCAGGTAAATCCATCCCCACCTTGAGTGGCCTCCACCAGACCCTTGGGAGCTGGGTGGATGCATCAAATTATTGAGCTAACTGCTAGGGGTGGAAACATGGCATTTTCCCTCTTTCCTTCTTTACCACGTGCTTAGTATCTTGTAACACAATAGTTACCCACTCATTAGAAATTATTCACTAATTCTTATGCATGCAACTGTACTGTACAGGGTAACGGTTAAGAGCATGTGATTGAAGACAAACTTCTATGCACTGGTACATGACCCTGGGCAGTCTCCTCAACGCCCCGTGCCTCCGCTTCCTCATCCACGGAGTAGAGATAATACTCATGCCTATCTCACAGAATTTGGATGAACATTAATGTGTTACACACAAAAGGTTTAGGAAAAATACCTAACACATACGTTCTATGAGTCAGTCTAACATCCTCGATCTTCAATGCTCAGGGCAGATGTGTGATTTTTTTTTTTATTCTCGATGTTTGACACTCTTGCCCCACAAAAATCAAGCAATGGGGTGCCAAGAGAATGACTTTATTTTTTATTTTATGACTCTACAAGGTTTTTTTTTTTTTCAGATTTTTAGTACATGCTCATCCAACCAAAGCTGTCTACCTCATTAGAATTCTCAAGAAAGATACTCTTTTTAAAAACTGTAGAACCCAAAACTGTGAGCAGAAGAGAAGAGAGAT
Source organism: Carollia perspicillata (assembly GCA_004027735.1). Lineage (NCBI taxonomy): Eukaryota > Metazoa > Chordata > Mammalia > Chiroptera > Phyllostomidae > Carollia > Carollia perspicillata. The sequence goes on from PVKM010017797.1 coordinate 3,708, forward strand.
GATGGGCAGCATCTGAAACTCTGGTCCAGCTATTCCTGTCTCCACCCTCTAGACTTCCCAATTATATGAACCCGCAAATTCCCTTTTTCGCATAGGCTAGTTGGAGTGGAGTTTCAGTCACTTGCAACTAAGGGAGTCTTGACTGATAATCTTGAAAACTATGTCATTAAAAACAATAGTGGAAATATTGGTAGCCATTTGATCCCTCTCTTCCCTCCATGTTGTTTCTGACATACTTTTAGTGAAAAATAATAAAATTAATTTTTAGCTAAATGACTGAGGAAATCATTGTACTCCTTAAATAAGTGAAGATTGTCTAAGGATCAACAACAAAACCAGGATTCACTATTTTGAATTCAAGCCAGCCTGTCCATCAAAGACCTCATAAAGCCTTAAAAGAACCGAGAGGTCCACGTCTGACAGGCACTTCTGCCACTACTCAGCAGGACCCTCCTCTCGACCACGCTGCCCAGGATGGGGGTCCATGCTCCCTCCGTTCACACAGAGGAATGCTGTCCACCAGGGGAACCCTTGTCTTCCCTTGAGAGACACTGGGCATTGCATCCTCAGTGAGGTCTTCTGCTGGCCAGTAGCCTGAACTGCTGAGGCTCCCATGGCACTCCTCTTAGCATTTATGATTTTACCATAGTCTTTGTCTGTCTGTTTTACTTGCTAGTCCTTAAAATGCTCGAGGGAAGAAACTTCCACATTCATTTCACCAATTGTAGCACCTGGCACAAACGGGGCACTCAGTACAGGGTTGATGAATAATAGATGCGTTGAATCTTTCTGACACTGACCTCCAGAGGCTTCCACTTGTGGTCTCCTTGCAGACTTGACTAGTTGAGCACCCATCTGGCCAAGTTCGCTTGACTGAGACGCATCAGACCCCTGCCTTACTTTCCTTTTTTGTCTAGACTCTGGGTCCTTTCCTCCCCTACTCTGCTTGCTGCTCCCAAGACTCAGTTCAGACATTATGAGTCATGAAGAAATTATCAAGATATTCAAGTTCCCTTTGGGATCTGCTTAATTTTGATTTCACCATCACAGATGGGGAACTATGAAGTATAGAGAAACTTTCAAGATGTAAAACAAGTTATCATCCAAGAGCTACTAACTGTAATGAATGTACACTTGAAGTATGAACACAGAGATACACTTGCAGACACAAGACATGAAAATACATGCACATAGGCACATACAGACACATGTTCACATAAAGACATGCAAATGGTTACTGAAAATCTTACAAATTTAGAAACATGCTAAGAATCACTTTTTCATGATTCTCATAGACAGGAGTTGTACAATTCCACCAACCAAATTACTTCCCTTCCAAAAGAGGTGAATGTTGCTAACATTTTAATTTTCCACATAAAGCATATATTATTCAACAATATAGTTGTTTTATAAGGAAAACTCAGTTAGAAACGTCAGAGCATTCTTCAGGAGTTAAACACCTGTGTAGCAACACTATTAAATCAAACACCAGATCACTAAGCAGTCTGGCCCCAATTATATGAGGGCAAATAGGGCTCATAGTTATCTGGGAAATGTTTATCTCGTTTGTTTTCTTAACATCAAAAACAGACTAATTAGACTGGATTTAAAATCCCAAGTGATTTTTGGCCTCTCACTTTTATTCTAGGGTAAATACTAGCCAGAAAGTCAATGAAATGTAAACATTTGACTATCATTTTTGCTTCCAAGCAACTCTGAGGTTGAGCAGCAGTACCTACATGAGTATTTTCTGGTCCTGTACAAAAGCTATTTATTTCCGATGCAGAACAAGCCATTATAAAGAACTTGATGGGAATCACCTACCTCCCCACTCTTGTCCGATCCAGGTGATACAGTGCCCCAGACTTCACAGTGTGCGCTGGAGGTAATTTCTAGACATGACACCTATGTGCAAATATAAATTGAAGACTCATCAACGTTAAATTATAAGACTCAAGATTAGAGAATTTGGGACTTAAAAAAAGACTTAGCAGTCATTTAGTTCAACCCTATCATTTCATTAAAAAACACACCCAGAATGATTGTAAAATTTGCCCAAAGTCACAGAGGTGGGGACAAAACCACAGGCCCTAGATCAGATGCCAGGTCAAACATCTCCGTCCACTGTTCGTGTTTCCCTAAACACTAGAGCACTTGCCTTAATAACCCACTCTTACTTGTCAACACCTATGATGCGAACAGTTGATGCCAGATGTATACAAAACAACGTCATTAGGTTCATCTCGAAAGAAGAACAACGCTGTGGTTGTTCTGATTGGCCGTAAAGCACTTCCTCCCTGCCATTCCCCCCAAGAAAAAACAAAATCTCAGTTAATGAGAGCAAACTGAACCTAATCTTCAACCTTAAGGCACTCCTGAAGACTTTTTTTAAATTTTGAAGTAAAACAAAAATAGAATCATCATAACCTTTAGCATGGGGTAATGGTGGAAACATACTAAAACATTTGCATTGAATTTTTCATAGTCTTAGAATATCAAAATCACCTAATCTGTGTTTACCTAAGTAAATAAACCATTTACCATTTTTATGATTATGTTAAACGTTTATAAACTATTAACTTTTGAAACTTGTTAACATCAATTTGGTACTGAATGTGTTATTTTGTGTAAATTAAAGCAAAATTCTTACAGTCTAAAGCGCCCTCTAGCGCTCCTATGTAAAAACTTCTTTTCAGGTAAAGTTCCATCCTTTCTAACGAAGGGCTAGGGTCCCTTTCTGCCCTTGACAGTCCAGTCCAGGTGTGGGCCTATTGTCCTGCCATCCTGTTTGGTTTAACATTTGCCTTGATACTTCCACTTTAATGAAGAATTACGATTAATAGTCGCATTAAAAGACTCTGGGCCCTGGCTGGTGTGGCTCAGTGGATTGAGTGATGGCCTGCAAGCCAAAGGATCACTGGTTTGATTCCCAGTCAGGGCACATGCCTCAGTTGCAGTCCAGGTCCCCAGTTGGGGGTGTGCAAGAGGCAACCATGCACTGATGTGTCTCTCCTTCTCTTTCTCCTTCCTTTCCCCTCTCTCTAAAAAGAAACGATTTTAAATAAATAAATAAACAAATGAATAAATAAATAAATAAAAGACGCTGGGCTTGGCTGAGTAGCCCTGCACTTTGTATTTCCAAGCTCCCCCCATGGTCTCATCCAACACTACGTGATGCACATGAGCAGTGCTATGGACTGAATGTTTGTGTCCCCGTCAAAATGTATGTGTTAAAGCCCTAATTCCCAGTGAGGCGGTATCTGGAGGTGGGACTTTGGGGAGGTAACTAGGCTTAGATGAGGTCATGAGGATGGAGTCCTCGAAACAGGATTAGTGACCTCGTGAGAGGAATGAACCAGAGCTGCTGACCCCATAAACACACATGCACAGACACACACATGCACATCAAGGAAAGGCCATATGGGGATATAACAAGAAGACAGCCATCTGCAAACCAGGAAGTATGCTCTCACGAGACACAGAATCTGCCAGCACCTTGATCTTGAACTTCCAGACTCAAGAACTGCGAGAAATGTCTGTTGTTTAAATGTCTGTTTGGATACACCTGGCATCAACTGTTCGCATCATAGGTGTTGACAAGTAAGAGTGGGTTATTAAGGCAAGTGCTCTAGTGTTTAGGGAAACACGAACAGTGGATGGAGATGTTTGACCTGGCGTCTGATCTAGGGCCTGTGGTTTTGTCCCCACCTCTGTGACTTTGGGCAAATTTTACAATCATTCTGGGTATGTTTTTTAATGAAATGATAGGGTTGAACTAAATGACTGCTAAGTCTTTTTTTAAACAACAGACATTTGTCCCAGTCTATATTTGCTTACAGCACTCTGAGCTAAGACAAGCAGCAAAGAGGTATCATTCTAACGAAAGATAACCAGCAATGACCCATTTCTACTTTCCCCAGTCCTTTCCAGACACAGTGGAACCACCACTTCCTCTTCAGGACAGCACTGCATTTGCTGACAGAAGAAAATCCACCCAAATCAGAGCTGCCAGAGACAGCGAACCCCTCCAGCCTCTGGTGGTGGTGATAGAACACGCTGTTGCCCTATGCCCTGGGACTTACCAGCTCGGCGTGCCATGCCCACGCTCGGGCCTGCAAGATGAATGGAACTGCAAAGGCACAGCTGGTGGAAGAGGTGGGAAATTACGGGTTAGTGTATTCAAAATATTTTCATGGAAGAGAGGCCAAGAGTGCTACCTTAAAAGCATATAGAGACCAATCTAGACATTCTTAACATAATGACTTGGTCATTTCTTGCATGATGTACTAGTATACCTATAATGACTAACTATATTATTTGGTGATGCTTTATTTTTTGCAATAAGCTCTTTCAATAACAATGAGCTCAAAAATGGAAGTTTACATTTATTAAAATATTAAGTGCTGCCCTGGCTGGTGTGCCTCAGTGGATTGACAGCCTCAGGACCAAGGGGTTGCTATAATGTGTATGGCAATGAACACAAAAGAATTTTCATAAACAGTTCCATGTTGCTAATTTTATGCCAGGGTTATCAAAGCTTCACCTAGAAAGATCAATTCCAAAAATGGTTTGATTTTTTTTAACTAATTCATAAAATCCAAGCAGTGTTTCCAGAAATTTAGTCTGTTTAAGATTAAATACCTAATGTTATTGTGAATCTTCCTGTAAATTTAATTTAAAAGCATTTGTGATAGCACTGTACAATTTTGGTGAAACACTGTATCTAAGGGGAAAAAAGCAATATTTTACTAATTTAAGACATCTGATTTAATGTATTTATTTATTTTTTAATCCTCACCTGAGGATATGTTTTTATGATTTTAGAGAGACAGTGAGAGAGAAACATCGATGGGAGAAAAAGATATCAACTAGTTGCCTCCTGCACGCGCCCCAACCAGGGATCAAATTCACAACCTAGGTTTGTGCCTTGACCCAGAATTGAACCCCAAACCTTCTGGTGTGTGTGACAATGCTCCAAGCAATTGAGCCACCCAACCAGGAGTAAGCTGTCTACCATTAAAATTAAGATGGAGGAATGGGGGTGGGCAGGGACACAAACATCCAAAAAAATTAATTAGTTAATTAAAATAAAATTAAGATATGAAGCAGAAATGTAATTGGAATTGGTTAAAGTGTAAATGAAAGTCATAATTGCACTCACAGAAGTTACATTATATAACAACTGAAAGAGAAGCTGTATTTGTCACCCCAAATTTTAAAATTTTGAATATGCCAAATATTAAATTACACAATTTTTATACACAGGCTGATGTTGAATTTTTTTTTAAAACTAAAATTAAAATTAAACACACACACACACTTTAGTATGGCCACACTAGACTTCTCTCTTCGCTGCCCATCATTAACTGGAACTACTTAGTAAATCAACGTGTCCTATCAGTGGTACTGAACTTTTTGTGAATGAGTCCTCTAGATTTGGGTTGCATTTGTTCAATAGCAGTTAGAAATTTTAATCAAAACTTCAAGAAGCACCAGAAACCCTCAGTTTTTGAAGTTTTTGGAGAATTACAATGACTGAAAAATAAAACTTGCAAAAAGAAAGACCTGAAACACCCTAACTACAACAAAGAGTGAATAAATTAAATAATGAACACTCAAGTCTTGTCCAAGATTTAATACTGAAATTCCATAAGTGCTGTTTGGAATATCTTCACTTGTGGAGAGAAACATTAGGAGCACTTTTGATTTTATAGCATCCCAGTTGGGGAAACATCAAAAGAATCACATCTGGAAATAATTTATCTGATGAATTTTGTCCTCGATGAATTTTGTCCTCTAGAAATGTTCGTCAAGGAAAGATATTCTGAATGTAGGCAAAAAAAAAAAAAAAAGCCAGTATCAAGAATTATATTTTAGCTGATTACTTACACATTTAATACAAAAAATACTATAGTTGAAAATATTCTCTGTTTAGCAGAATTCACTCAGTTTTCACTCAGTTCTTGTAGAGAAATTACTTTTCCCAAGTAAAAATATTATGGTTCACAGAAGAGAGTTAATTTAGGGTGTTGATTTCAACTTTATTAACCAAGTACAACTTCTAAAGCAAATGCAGATATCATGAAAAATTAAAAATAATGTCCACATGAGGAAAAAAAGGCATTCTGTATAAAAATGCCAGTGATGTAGTAGTGGAGCCAGATATGACTGAAAAGCTGATTATGTAAATATTTAACAAAAATCATTATACTTATTTTTAATGTTCAAATTAAGACAATATAAAGGTTTCATTTTTTATTTTGCTTTAATGTACATGAATTTAAAAGACTATCATTTAAAAAATGTTTAAATACAAATATCCTATAGAACTATCCATATAATAAAAGTAGTTTTTCAGCAAATATAAAAAATTTTCAGTTATATAACATATAAATTATATAATATGTATCATTTCAGTACCTTCTTTACTTTTTGAAAGTGTAACTGGTTTGGACAAACAACTACTATTTACCAAGAGTTTACTATCTATTAGGCACTGTGCTCGAATTGCTTTATCAATTTAATCTTGACAAATACCCTGAAAGGTAGGAATTATTATCTTCCTTTTATCTGATGAGAGTACATGGCAAAGTGGGGGTTTGCATCCAGTCACCATGTTCTGCTGCCTCTCTCCCTACATTATAGGACACACTACTGACCCACCACAGACAGAATGTGCTTCTAGCTAATGACCATGAATTTGGTTGCATCATACCTCTGACCCTATCACCCACTTGGCCAAGGATAGCTGTCACATTTAGGGGCCAAACTACAGCTGCAAACCCAAGCAATTACCTGCCCTCAAAAGAACCTAGGAGTGGACCTTTTCTGGTTGATTTTCCTTGGGACTCTGTGCTTCCTGAACTTTTATGTCTATTTCCTTTACCAGGTAAGGGAGAGGCCTACATCAAGGCACATCGTAATTAAAATGCCAAAGGTTAAGGACAAAGAGAGAATCTTAAAAGTAGCAAGAAAAGCAGCTGGTTACCTACAAGGGAGTCCCCATAAGACTATCACCTGATTTCTCAATAGAAAGTTTGCAGGCCAGAAGGAATTCACAAGAAATATTCGAAGTGATGACAAGCAAGGCCTACAACCAAGATTACTTTACCCAGCAAAGCTATTTAGAATCAAAAGACAGATAAAAAGTTTCCCAGAGAAGAAAAAGCTAAAGGAGTTTATCATCACCAAACCAGTATTACATAAAATATTACAGGGTCTTCTTTAAGAAAAAGAAGAAAAAACATAAAAAATGCAAACAATAAAATGGCAATAAATACCTATCTACCAACAATGAATCTAAAAAACAAAATAAATAAACAAGAACAGACACAGACTCATAGATACAGAGAATATTGTGATGGTGGACAGATGAGAGGGGATTGGAGGGATGAAGGAAAAAGGTGAAGGGATGAAGAAGTACAAATTGTAGTTACAGAATAGTCATGGAGAGCCCTGGCTGGTGTAGCTCAGTGGATTGAGCATGGGCCTGTGAAGAAAAGGGTCACCAGTTCGATTCCCAGTCAGGGCACATGCCTGGGTTGCAGGCCAGGTCCCCAGTACAGGGTGTGTGAGAGACAATTACACATTGATGTTTCTCTCCCACTCTTTCTCCCTCCCTTCCCCTCTCTCTAAAAATAAATAAATAAAATATTTTTAAAAAAGAATAGTCATGGAGATGTTAAATACAGCATAGGGAATATAGTCAGTAACATTCTAATAACTATATATGGTGTCAGATGGTATGAGATTTATCAGGATGATCACTTAGTAAGTTATATAATATCTAACCACTGGAATGTACACCAGAAACTAATACAATATTGTATGTCAACTATAACTGAAAAATAAAATACGATTTTAAAAAAAGAACCTAGGAGAGTCACACTTAACCCATGTCTTTCAAGTCAGGGTTAACTTTTGCCTGTGCAATCTCCGGTTCTGCAAAATCCTTTATTTTTCATTCAGTGGTGTCCTATACACCAGGGTGACCCATAGTGGAGCGCTCTTACATTAACGTGAATTAAATAGCACAGTGATGTACCACAATGACTTGGAGTCAACGACAGATTGAATATACAATGGTGGTCCTGTAAGACTATATTGACCTAAAAAATTCCTGTCATCTAGTGACACTGTAACCATGTAACATCATAGTGTTACCAGTATACAAATAAGTTTATAACAAAAAAAGGAAACAAACCAAGCAAACCACCAGGGACACATGTCTGAAAGGAGTGACACCTACTCAAGAAGAGCCACAGGCAGGTCCTTCAGGAGGCATTGCAGAAGGAGGCACTGTGGTCACAGGAGGGGACAGCTCCGCGTGTGTGACTGTCCTGAAGACCTCCCAGGGGGACGACATGTGGAGGCAGAGGACAGTGATGCTGGCCATCCTCACCCCGGTAGCCCCAGGCTCACACGTGTGTTTGTGCCTTAGCTTTTTAACAGTAACATTTTTAAAAATGAATTTAAAAAAACAGATGAAAGTTTATAAACTAAAGATATAAAGAACATATTTTTGTGCCGCTGTAAAATGTGTTTGTGATTTATGCTATTATTATAAGAGTCAAACAAATTTTTTAAAGTAAAAACTTCACAAAGTAAAAAAGTTATAATAAAGTTAATTTATTATTGAAGAAAAACATTTCTCTTACAAATTTAGTGTAACCTAAGTGAACAGTGTGTATAAAGTCTACAGTAGTGCACAGTAGTGTCCAAGGCCTTCACACTCACTCACTGCTGTCCCACTGACTCGCCCAGGGCAACTTCCAGGCCTGCAGACTTTACGTATGGTAAGTGCCCTATGGGGGTGTACCATTTTGATTTTTTAGCCCATGTTTTCAGTGTACCTTTTCTATGTTTAGATACACAAATACTTTTCAGTGTTACAACTGCCTGCAGTACTCAGTGCAGTAGCATGCTATACAGATCTGCGGCCTGGGGGCAGCAGGCTGCACCATACTGCCTGTGTGCGTGGTGGGCTGTACCACCTAGGTTTGTGTGAGAGCATTCTATCACGTTCAAGTGATGACGGAATCACCTAGCGATGCATTTTTTTAGAGTGTATCCCGTTAAGTGGCACCTGACTTGTATTTGACCTCAGACCTCACCAAAACTACAAGTTCTTTATAAGGCCCTGGCTATCCTATAATATAGATGATGGTATGAAAAGCAATAATAAAAGTATAATTACCTGGCTGGTGTAGCTCAGTGGATTGAGCGCAGGCTGTGAACCAAAGGGTTGCGGTTCGATTCCCAGTCAGGGCACATATCTGGGTTGCAGGCCGGGTCCCCAGTGGGGGCCATGTGAGAGGCAACCACACATTGATGTTTCTCTCCCACATTGATGTTTCTCTCCCTCTCTTTCTCCTTCCCTTCCCCCCTCTCTAAAAATTAAAAAAAAGAAATAAAATATTTAAAAAAATGTATAATTGTAAGTTTAGCCACTAAACTTAGTACTTGGTCTTCTTTTGCTGTCTATTACTTTAATCCTCACCCAAGGACATGCTCATTGATTTTAGAGAGAGGGGAAGGGAGAAAGAAAGAAAGGGAGAGAAACATCGATGTGAAAGAGAAACATCAATCAGCTGCCTCTCCCATGCCCCCCAACTGGGGAGTGAACCCACAGCCCAGGCACGAGCCCTGATTAGGGATCAAACCCACAACCCTTCGAACTATTTTACATAGTTCGAAACAACCCTTCAGTTTATGAGACAACAATCCAACCAACTGAGCCACACCAGTCAGGGCATATTCTGCTGTCTTTAAATGTCACTGGCGAGACTGAAAACTCTTAAAATATGATCATGTTTAACCTAGATACTTATTTTTCTGATGCTTAATGTATTTTAATTGTTTTGATTATGTTTTCAATGTACAAACCTTTCTCTTTAAAACAATAACAAGGACATTATTTAGCAGACAATTAACAATATGTACTAGCAGAGAATGTAACTCCACAGGCATGCCTCCAAGATATTGCAGGTTCGGTTCCAGGCCAGCACAATAAAGCAAGTATCACAATAAAGCAAGTTGGAATCTTTTTGCCAATACAGGGTCTTACCTTCAACTTGTAAAAAACCCAACATCATAAGCACAACAAAATGAGGTAAGTATGTCTGAATGAAGTACAGTAGTTCTCCCTTATCTGGTTTTGCTTTCCTTGGTTACAGTTATCCAAAGTCAACCACAGTCCAAAAAATATCAAATTTCCCCAACCATGGACACTGTTCACTCCTGACAGTTAATCATCAACACCATGGTGCTCAATGATCCCAGATTACTCAAAGCAATGTCCCTCCTTCTGATGTATCATCAGGTCAGTCAGGCTGACACTACCTCACAATGCCCGTGTCACCGCCTCACTTCATCTCATCAGCCCGTGTCACCGCCTCACTTCATCTCATCACACAGGCATTTTATCATCTCACATCGCAAGAGGAAGGATGAGTACAGTACTATACTGTACTGTATAGTACTATACTATACTGAGAGACAGAGACCTCACTCACACACCTTATTACAATATAATTGTCTTATTTTCTTAAAGATTTTATTTACTTTTTTGGAGACTGAAAGGGAAGGAGAAAGGGGGAGAGAAACATCCATGTGTACGAGGTACATTGATTGGTTGCCTCTCACACACCCGCAGCGGGGAACCTGGCTTGCAGCCCAGGCCTGTGCCCTGACCAGGACCAGCAACTTTTCACCTTACGGGACAATGCCCAACCCACTGAGCCACATCAGTCAGGGCTGTTTTATTATTAGTTGTTTTTAATCTCTTACTGTGCCCAACTTAAAAATTAAACTTTATCATAGGTATGTATGTATAGGAAAAACATAGCATATAGAGAGTTCAGTGCTATCTGTGGTCTCAGACCTCTGCTGGGAGTCTTGGAACAAATCCCCTGTGGGTAAAGAGAGGACTGCTGCTCCTATTAAGGGGATTAAACTAATAAAAACCAATGATTTTTTTAACTACCAATGATAATAGATTAAAATGCTGTTTGACGGCAAGAGGTTTGTTTCAAATTAGGTATTCCCCAAAGGGATATGGTTTGATGGGAGACAAAGATTTGACTGCAAACAGTTTACTAGGAAGGTTCAGGCATTGCGGGTATGGGAGCAGCGGGAAAGGGAGGACGGCTAATAAAGGCTGGGCTGGCGTGTCATCCCCAGACCTTAACGCCACAGGCCTCACAATCACCCCACCCACAGAGGGATGGAGCTGGAGTAATTACACCCTAACTTCCACCAGCCAGTGACTGAGCACTGGGGGATGCCGTTCATTCCACAGGATTTCCACATAATCGAAGTTGGGAGTGTGAAGCCAATGCGCAGGGCACTGACAGTAGGAATATATTAATATGTTCTTACATAAAGTAATTATTCAAATAACATGCTAACTGCCTGCCCCCTTCCCACATCAAAACAAATCGTCCAAATCTAGCACTGAAGGTTTAAGTAATAATAGCCAAGAAAAACAGTTCTAAGTTTAGACATCCCTTCCCAAGTAAAAAATTCCTAGAACATCAAATAATATTATTATATGAAAATAACAAATAAAGATGTAATTTAAACTTACATTAGGCTTTGGGTTGCAGAATAGTTTGAGAAAAATCTATGAAATTGACCCTACTAAAACATAACAAGGATTTCTCAGCCTAATCAGATCCCAACACAGTGCCAACAAATGGTTTATTGATTCAGCTGGAGCTGAATATAAACAACTAGAAACACAATTCAGCTGTATATGTCAATGCTTCAAAGAAGGGAAGAACTTGCCCATGGCCCCCTAATCGATTCAATTTTCTTAAGAGAAAAATTGTAGTTTTGATAGGGGAATGAGAGAGTTATAGATCTTAGACTTTAGTGATAGCCTTAAGTTATTAATGCATGTGAAAAGCTATTATTCGAGGAACTGCAATGCATGACCCTGTGACTCCAGGAGATCAAAAGCAATTAATTCAACCTCCGTGCCCCAGCGGTCTGCAAGCCAGGAGATTGTATCTGAGTCCTACTTTTGATCAACAGATAAAGTACTAGGAAAGTCCAATTACCCCTTTTTTCCCAAACTTCTTACCTACCCTTCTATCCAATTAACCTTTTTCCAAAACCCTTACCCACCCTTTCTTGTCATTATAAAAAGGTCAGCTTGAAATGCAATGTTAAGATGGTTTTTGAGGGTACCTAAACCACCGTCTTCTCAGATCACCAGCCATTTGAATAGACAGCCCATAAAGATTCAATCCTTGACTCTATTGATTGGTTCTGGTAGTGACTGGCAGCACAAATGCAGACTTTTCCAGTTTCAGTTTCTATTTGTTTTTCTGTTTGTTGCTTGGTGATTTAAATATTGGCTGGAGAACAGCACTGTATGTATGTATATATTTATATATAGTGTACATAGCACTGCTGCTATTTCTCACTTCTGAAATCTAACACTCTGCCCCTCTTTTCTCTTTGTCCAAAAATGTCTTAATGTACCCAATGCTGCCTCGCTGTTTTTGGAATTTTCGTGCTTATACAAATTCCCCATGTGCATATATTAAAACTTGATTTTCCCCTATTAATCTGTCTCTGTTAATTAGATTATTAGTTCAGCAAAAAGAACTTAGAAGTTGGGGGGAAAGTAATTAATATTTTTTTAGCCCCCATAGTGTGGTGAGCCAGCCAGGAAAATTCACTGGCTGGGACACTGCTGGCTCCCAGAACTGCTGCAGCTAGGAGATCGTGGACATGTGACCAGAGCTGGCAGAGGTGGTAAGGATTTTACACTGTCAGCCTCTCTGACCTCTTGTCTGCAGGGTTTGGTGGAAGTTGGAAGTAGTGAGTCCTTCTCTCCCTTCTAAATTTAGATTGGAAGGCTAAAATGTTTGTGAAACCGGTTTCTCATGTGACTGGTGAAAGCACGTTCGGAGTCCTCTTGTATTGTTCCCAGTCTATCCAGAGATGGACTATTATCTCAACCAGTTGGATGATGCATATTATTTGTTTTGAAAACACAGTGACTTTACTTGAGTCTCCAAAGCACTGGCCATCTGAGGGTCCCCAAGTTCAGACACATGATCATTCCAAGAGCTGCTCAAAGGAAAGTAGTTTTCTCTAGACAGTGGATAGCAAGTCTTTAATCTGTTCAAGAATGTTTCACCCAGTTTTCATCTTTGTATATTACTCACCAATTTTATATCTATCCCCCCATCCAAAAAAATGACAAGCATTCCATGGTCACATCCTGGGCGGATATTAAAGACTATTGGAAATAGCATATGCAGCTGTTAGCTTCTACAAATACACAATCAAAGGCATTTAAATGCCCAGTCAGCAATGCTGGCAGTGAAAGACAAGAATAACAGTTACTTTTTTTACCAAAGATGAACACCAGATTATGCCTGAAAAAGGCAGGATTGGACTAACTCCTAGGCAGAGAAGAACAGCACCAATGTCAATGGGAGGAAAAGGTTTCTGGGGAGGATGCACAGATTCAACTAATGGATGGCCTTTTAAAAGGAAAATACCTTGGCTTTGTTAAATTGGGGGGTGGGGGGCAGGAATATTGACCTCAATTGCTTTTTAAAATTAACAACAAGATTTTGTGGATAAAGAAGTGGTGCATATATACAATAGAATATGACTCAGCCATAAAAAAATCATGCCATCTGCAATGACACGGATGGACCTAGAGGGTACTGTCAGACGGAAAAAAATGCCAAATTATTTTACTTATCTGTGAAATCTAAAAAACAAAATAAATGAACTCACAGATACAGAAAACATTTTGACAGTTGTCAGAGGAGAGGGTGTTTGGGCAGCTGGGTACCAAACTAAAGGAATTAAGAAGTACAAATTGGTAGTTACAGAATAGTTAAGTGGATGTAAAGTACAGGATAGGGAATATAATTAATAATAAACTTTTTAAATATTTTATTATTTATTTTCAGAGAGAGGGAAAAAGAGAGAGAAAGAGAGGGAGAGAAGCATCAATATGTGAGAAAAACATCCATTGGTTGCCTCTCACACATCCCCAACCAAGGAGCTAGCCCACAACCCAGGCATGTGCCCTGACTGGGAATCGAACTGGTGACCTTTTGCTTCATGGGACAATGCCCAACTCACAAAGCCACACTAGTCAGGGCACAATACTATTTTAAGCCAATAAAATCTTTAAAATAAAAAATAAAATTAAGAAAAAGATTTTTAAGTATATACACCACCATGTTAGCTCTGGTTTTCTCTGGATGATGGAATTTCAGTGATTTTTCATTTCCTTTCTACATACTTAAGTATTACTTAATTTTTGACATGAATATATACTTTTATAATCAAAGAAAACTATATAAGATATTTGACTTTGAAATTTTGAGGAAAAGAGAAAAATACAAAAAGAAAAGAGGGAAAGAAGAAAAAGAATGTAAATTCATGCCTTCATTTAATCATTTGACAAGTCTTTAGTCAGACACCATGCTAAGACACAATTATAGCTTGTGGTTGTTGTTATGGAAACAAATAAAGGGCTTAAACAAGGGACAGACAGTACTGTGCATAGAGTGGTCAGAAAAAGCCTGTCTGAAGAAATACTTAAGACAGGCTTAGAAATACTAGGCTCCCAAAGGATCGAAGCCAACCCCATGGAGAGGGTGGGAAAATGGCATGAGCTAAGGCCCTGAGGCAGGGAACCTCTTGGTGACTTGGAGCTGACTCCTGGGGCTAGAATTCAGACGCAGGCAGGATGGGATGTAGGTGGGAAGAGGGGAGGGAAGGAGTGGTTAGAGAGAATAGCATGTGCCAATTCCAAAGCCCAAATAAGGAATTTGTATTTTAATCTCAGTACAACAAAAGCCCTTGAAGAACTTTAAGCTGGGAAGAGGTCATGTGGTTTACATTTCAAGTTGATCCCTCTCACTGCCCAGTAGATGAAGTGGAAAAGAAGAGCTGGGTTTTGTTGTAGTAATAGTAGTACTTCTGCCACTTTCACCCCTGCATTTGCCACCCCCCCATCCCTGCAGCCTTAGATCCTACCCACCTGGCAACACTGCCCCACAAAAGTCATTAGAAGTTTGTAGCTGTTCGCTCTGCTCCCAGACATCCCTGCAACCTTCACCCCAAACCCATCAACCCCTGCAACCCCATGCCCCACTCTCCAGAAGCCCTGCTACACGGACCCCACCTGCTCTTGTTGCACAGCTTCTGTCTGTGGCCCTCTGAGGGATTAAGCCCAATCCCCATTACTTCCATCTCCTTTATTCCTCTACTACTTACCTCCTACTTCAAACTCATGATGCCTTGTGTGTTCCTGGTCCTAGGTGTCACCATGTTTTCTCTGCAAATTATTTTAGTTCATGGAATTGTCAAATGCCTGCAATTCAAAAGGACTTTAGAGACAAAGGGTTCAACCTGCAGGTTTTCATCACAAAGAAAACAGGTCTGGCAGGATTAAAATGTCTCAAAGATTAGAATTCCTGATTTCCCATTTAGAGTTCTTCGCATGACTTTATTTTTTATTGTTGTTCTATTACAGTTCCAAACTGTTCCCCAGTTGCTCTCCACTGCCCCGCCACCTCACCTCCATTCCCACAATAAATCCCCACCCGGTTGTCCATGCCCATGGCTCACTTTTTTTTTTTTTTTAAGATTTTATTTAGTAATTTTTAGAGAGAGGAGAATGAGGGGAGAAAGAAAAGGAAAAAAACATTGATCAGTTGCCTCTCACATGCTCCCAACTGGGGATCTGGCCTGCAACCCAGGCATGTGCCCTGAAGGGGAATCAAACCAGCAATCTTTCGACTCACAGGCCAGCGCTCAGTCCACTAAGTCATACAAGCCATGTCTCCATGGGTCATTTATACATGTTCCTTTACTAAACCCTTCCCATTCTTTCTCCCCTTCTCCCCTTTCCCCTTCCCCTCAGGTCACTGTCAGTCTGCTCCTTGTTTCCATGTCTCTGGTTCTATTTTGCTCATTTTTTTTTGTTCATTAGCTTCCTCTTATAGGTGAGATCATATGGTATTTGTCTTTCACCAACCGGCTTATTTCACTCAGCATGATATTCTCCAGTTCCAACATGTTATCACAAAAGGTAGGAGTTCTTTCTTTCTTTCTACAGCATAGTATTCCACTGTGTAAATGTACCCCAGTTTTTTGATCCGCTAATTTACTGATGGGCACTTAGGCTGTCTCCAGCACTTGGCTATTGTAAATAATGCTGTCATGAACATAGGGGCACATAGATTCTTTTGAATTGGTGTTTTAGGATTCTTAGAGTATAATTACATCAGTGGAAACACTGCATCAAAAAACAGTTCTATTTGTAGTTTTTTGACGAAATTCCATACTGTTTTCCACAGTGGCTGTACCAGTCTGCATTCCCACCAACAGTGAACGAGGGTCCCCTTTTCTCCACATCATCACCAGCACTTGTTGTTTGTTGATTTATTAATGATGCCCATTCTAACTGGTGTGAGGTGGTATCTCACTGTGGTTTTAATTTGCATCTCTCTGATGACCAGTAATGCTGAGCATCCTTTCATGTCTATGGGCCCTCTGTATGTCTTCCTTGGTAAAGTGTCTGTTTAGGTCCTTTGCTCATTTTTTTAATTGGATTGTTTGTCTACCTGGTGTTGAGTCATATGAGTTCTCCATATATTTTAAAGATCAAACCCTTATCTAAGGTATCACTGTCAAATGTTTTCCCATAGAGTTGGTTTCTTTTTCATTTTGATGTTTCCTTTAGCTGTGCAGAAGCTTTTTAGTTTGATGTAGTCTTATTTGTTCATCCTTTTATTTATTTCCCTTGCCCTAGCAGATATATTGGTGATAATATTGCTACATGAGAGATCCAAAATTTTACTGTGTTTTTCTCTAGGACTTTTATGGTGTAATGGCTTATATTTGTCTTTTATTCATCTTGAGTTTATTCTGGTGTATGGTATAAGTTGGTGGTCTGTCCACATCTCCCAATACCATGTATTGAAGAGGCTATTTTTACTCCACTCTATGCTCCTTGCCCCTTTGTCAAATATTAATTAACCACAGAGACATGGGTTTATTTCTGGGCTATTTTGTTCCATTGGTCTATGTGTCTATTCTTATGCCAGTACCAGACTGTTTTGATGACAGTGGTCTTGTAATATAGTTTGTTATCAGGTATTATGATCCCTCCTACTTTGTTCTTCTTTCTCAAGATTGGTGAGGCTATTCCTTGCATGATTTTAAAGCAATTTTTTTAAAGATCACTTACAAAGTGCTTCATGTTTTACTGACTGCTTCTACCACCATCTCATAGAAGGAACCATTGCAGACTTCAAGTAACAGATATAAATGAAGCTGAGAAAAACAGATGGCTGAGATAGTGGCTAAGCAAGGCTTGGACACAGTCCTTTAGGCTCAAAGTACAGTGGGCATAAACGATAAAAATGTCCCTATAGTTAGATGTAGATAGTCCAGGGGCATCAAAGTTAGAGGCTTCTTATTTCTGCTACTTATTATTCATTAATTGTGTCTTTGTATGATACCTATGTATTAGTTTTATGTTCCTGCTGAAGATCAGATTCTTTACTGAGGTTAAGGAGAGACTCGACCTAATACTGGGGGTTTATTGGAATGCAGGTGAGGGCTTCTGGGCAAAAGAGAAATTTTAAAGGCAAAAAAAGGAAGGAAGGAATGAAGGAAAGAAGGCAAGTAGACAAACAAGTTTATGATCCGACCTAGGGTTGGGTGTGAGTGCACACCCAATACCATACGGCAAATGCCACTGTCGGAATATACAATCTAAAACTGGTTTTCTTGTTTTAAGTAAAAGTTAACACAGCACAATGCCAATACAGTATAAGAATGATTTCATGGAGTTCATTTTTTTTAATGTTTGTATTTATGTTTTTTGGGGGGGAAGATGAGGCAGCAAAAGTTATACTCAAACACTGAGTGTGTCTTTGCCATCAATTTATGTAGCAGAGGTTCATAGTAGAAATTATAATAACTTCACAAGCCTATAGCATACAAGACAGTGTCTCTTTCTAAGCCAAATAAAGAAATAACATACTCCAGAGACTTCTGGCCAAGATGGAGGCATAGGTAGATATACTTTGCTTCTTCCCACAACCAAAAGAAAGACAACAACAAATTTAAAAACACAAAATAACCAGAACTACCACAAAATCGAACTGTATAGAAGTCTGAAAACCATGGCATTAAAGAAGAAACATTCATCCAGACTGGTAGGAGGAGCAGAGGGAACATGTGGCAAGGCAGTGGGCTGGGGACCAGGTGGGAGAGGTGGCAGCTGGTGGACCAGACGATCCCACATTTGCGTGCAGATAAACTGGGAGAAACAATCGGGGAGCGATATAGACTGCACAGCCCAGGGTTCCAGCACAGGGAAATAAAGCCTCAAAACTTCTGTCTATAAAGACCTGTGGGAATTGAGGCAGCAGGAGAAACTTTCAGCCTCATAGGAGAGTTCATTGGAGAAACCAACAGGGTCCTAGAATGTACATAAGCCCACATACCTGAGAATCAGCACCAGAAGGACCCAGTTTGTTTGTGGATAGCAGGGGAGTGACTGAAAGCCAGCCCAGAGCCAAGCAAGCTGCAGTGCTCCCTTTTGGACCACTCCCTCACACACAGTGCCACAACACAGGGACCTGGGTTGTCCCTCCCTGGCAAATACCTAAGGCTCTGCCCCTTACTACGTAACAGGTATGCTGAGACAAAAAAAAATATATAGAAGGCGGCTATGTGCATGACTATACCACCAACACCACATGAGACAAAAAAATATGGCCCAAATGAAAGAACAGATCAAAGCTCCAAAAACAGAACAAAGTGATGAAGAGAGAGCCAACCTATCAGACGCACAGTTCAAAACACTGACAATCAAAACACAGTTCAAAACACTGGATGCTCACAGAAATTCGAGTATAGTCCTAAAATAGAGGAAGATGTGAAGGCTGTGCAAAGGGAAATAAAGCAAAATGTACAGGGAACCAACAGTGAAGGGAAGGAAACTGGAATTCAAATCAATGATTTGGACCAGAAAAAATAAATAAACATTCAACCAGAACAGAATGAAGAAACAAGGATTTAAAAATATGAGGAGAGGCTTAGGAAACTCCGGGCTAATTCTAAATGTTCCAACATCCAAATCATAGGGGTGCCCGAAGAAGAGGAAGAGCGAGAAATAGAAAATGCATCTGAACAAATAATGAAGGAGAACTTCCCAACCTGGCAAAGGAAATAGACTTTCAGGAAGTCCAGGAGCTCAGAGAGTCCCAAAGAAGTTGGACCCAAGGAAGCACACAGCAACGCACATCATAATTAAGTTACCCAAAATTAAAGAGAAGGAGAGAATCTTAAAAGCAGCAAGAAAAAAGGAGACAGTTACCTCAAAGGAGTTCCCGTAAGACTCTCAGCTGATTTCTCAAGAGACCTTGCAGGCAACAAGGGTCTGGAAAGAAGTATTCAAATTCATGAAGGCAAGGACCTACAGCTGAGATTACTCTATCCAGCAAAGCTATCATTTAGAATGAAAAGGCAGATGAAGTGCTTCCCAAATAAGGTCAAATTAAAGGAGCTCATCATCACCAAGCCCATATTATATGAAATGTTAAAGGGACTTATCTAAGAAAAAGATGATCAAACTATGAACAGTAAAATGACAACAAATTCACAACTATCAATAACTGAACCTAAAACAAAAACAAACTAAGCGAACAAGTAGAACAGGAACAGAATCACAGAAATGGAGATCACATGGAGGATTATCACCAGGGAGCAGGGAGAAATGGAGAAAGGGAACAGCAAATAAGAAGCATAAATAGTAGGTACAAAATACATGGGGGGAAGTTAGGAATAATATAGGAAATGGAAAAGCCAAATAACTTATATGTATGACCTATGAACATGAACTAAGGAGGGGGTGCTGGTGGGAGGAAGGGTGCAGGGTGAGGGGAATAAAGTGAGAAAAAAATGGTACAACTGTAATAGCATAATCAATAACATATATTTTAAAAAAGAAATAATATACTCCAAATAAATGACATGTTAATCACACTATTGTTTCAGGCAAGAGGAGATGAGAGAAATAAAGTCCAAATTTAGTACCTTTTATACAAGCAGGTACTCAGGAGAAATCGATCATTAGAAAGAGCTGATTTCCAACTGCCATGGCAAATGTAAAAGTCCCTTGTTGCTAGAGCATGTTGCTAGGGAACACAGACTCTAATGTTGGTAGGAGATCTGACCTCTTTCACAGGGCCACTGTGTGGTTTGTCACCACTGTCTACAAGGACTGTCTTGCCAACACTGGAGCAAATGCTCCAAGGGTATCCAGAGAGTTTTTAGATTAGCAGAGTCACCTCACCCAAACCAAAACTTACCAATAGTTCTCAATCTCTCAATATTTGTAATCTAAATATCCCCCTGCCATAGCTGCTTCTCCACATGTTCTCTCTATCAATAAGCTGCTTATCAACAACAGCAGAGGTAGAATGATAACATCCTTACTTCATACTTCTAGCAAAGCAATTTTTTTTCTTTTTCCTAAATAAGAGAATTAAAACAATTTAAGTCATAAACAAGTGGGTTTGAAACAATATTAAACCAATACACAGAACTATATACCAATGGATAATTTGTACTATTTTTTTCAGCACATTTGATGTTTAGAGTTTCAAATCCAATGTCAAAAAAATTCCAAGTGACAAAAAATATGTCCTTGGTTGCTTCACTGGATATGAAAGAGATTACTGCTTCAGAATAAATATATTTTGGAATGCATTGCACCCTCATCCTACAACGAGTTCTATTCTTGTTCTGAAAGTGGAAAGGGGTGAGAGGCCCCGCACAACTGACCCTTAGCAGCAGCAGCTGATGCAAGCTGGGCACCCAACACTACCCAGGGAGAACTGGCATGCTCTTGCCCTCAGAGCTCAAAAGAGACAGGTTAACAGAACATTTATGCAACAATTAGTGCCTCCTTGCTCTTTAATTTGCTTTTAATTTGATGTGCTCAAGATTTTTTTTTTCCAAATGTCAAACCCATTCTTGTCAACATCCCCTTAGGATATGTAAGTACAGTTACTTAAGTGTGTTGTGAAATCTCTCAAGTGCGAATGAAAAAAATCTGCACTTACTTCAAATGTCAAGTGTGTAAGAATATAGCTTTTGTGAACGGTTGCTGAGCTAAGAGGAATCTTATGGGGCTTTTACATGAAAGCACAGAGTAATGTAATTATTAGGATTTTCTTAACATATTATCCACTAGACTTGGAGAAATGGCTATGATAACAAATCAAGCAAACACTACTTGTTTTTACTTTGCTTTGTTTTGTCAAAGCCACAGTTATATTTAAGCACAAAGACCAAGAAGCAGCCCTGGCTGGTTGACTCAGTTGTTTGGAGCGTCTTCTTGTGCACCAAAAGGTTGCATGTTCAATCCCTGGCCAGGACACATACCTGGTGGAGGGTTCAATCCCTAATTGGGCAGAGTATGGGAGGTGACCAATAGATGGATCAATGTTTCTCTCTCAGGTCAATGTTTCTCTCTTCCTTCTCTCTCTCTGAAATCAATGGATATATTCTCAGGTGAGGTTTAAAAAAAAAATTAAAAGACCTAGAAGCAGAAACAAGGACAGGAGCAACACACATAATCTAGAAGTCAAGAAATTCTTCATGGCATGTGGAGGGAAAAGCAATTTCATGGGCGCAGTTTTTCAACCTCTGCTCACCACAAGAATGGGCCTGGAACTTCCTTACCTAGAGATGAAGAGCCTGCACAGCCCGTGCAGGACTTTCCATCTGGTGTGGGAACATCCTTCCCTGTTTCCTCCCTGTTGCAGGCTCCGCGTGCACTCCTTTGCTCTG
>PVKM010017798.1:0-25599 GCA_004027735.1 Carollia perspicillata
TTTTTTTCCCTCAAAGTACCACTTAAAAAAATTAAGCCTGGATTTGATAATTTCTGAAACTTTGTCTAAGTCATTACTCGGTTCAGTTAGTAGCTATCTTGATCACACATACTATTACCAAATTAAAATGAAGTAAAATTGAAAAGGAAATTAACACTTGTCTGCTCCTCTCATTGTCCTTAGGTTATAAGGAAAGACGTTAGGTTTATCGGAATTTTACAGGCATTCTGAGAATTGGCCTACTTTCGTCACTGGATCTGTCCTGACATGAAGCGTGCTCTGGGGTACAGAAGCAATTCCCGGATCACTCTCCTGAGTCCTGGCAGCAATTGGTAAGCCACCATTTGGTTACAAGCAATAACCTAACAAATGCAGTTTTCTCACTCATGTACCACTTCTCTTGTGGGGGTGGAGCCTTATAAGTCCCTCTACACCCAATGCATCTAAATAGTTTAAGGTGGGCCATACTGATCTCATCACTGAGGAGCCAGCCACACTCCTTCTCCTAGTTGGCTCATGTGCTGCTGCTGCTACATGGCTTCTGAAGAATTAGATCTTCGCACATGGCTGCCTTAGCGGGCTGGTTTAAAAGACTCTCACAGATTTAACAATCCTCTTTGTCATCAGATGCTCCCTGAAGGGCACATACTTCTGAGGCAGTTTATAATTGTGTTCTGTAATTGGTTCAGTAGCTGTAAATGGTTATAAATTATCAGTAAACTTTATCAAATAAAGAACAACAACAAGTACTATGAGAAATAGACTTCTATCCATAGTCTGCTATTTCTATTCTGAAATGAAGCTCATTATTTTGATTGTATTACATAAATTTACTTCTTGTTTGATAAATATCTTTAAATTTGACTTTAATGTTGTCATGGAAAAGTCCTACAAGGTCACTCAGATAATATTCTTGCTTAACATAGACAAAATGGTATAATTTCTTGGTACTGAATAACTTAAAGCAGCTTAAATATTTTTTGAATGTCTTCGCAATTGCAGAACTGCAAAAAAAAAAAAAGAGTGTGCCATGACCTCAGCTTCATTTTTATGTCTTCCAGATTGGGTATTTATTATGAGGTTGACTTTTCTTCAATTGAGAAGATTCTGTAGCATAATGGAAAAGTCAAGGACTTTTAGGATCCCTGAGATCTGGGTTCAAATTCTATTCCACATCTATAACCCGTTAGCTGTTTGAAGTTTTCATGCCGCTTATCTTCCAGTCTCATTGTTCTCTCTATAGCCTATAGGGCTGCTTAGGATATAAACAGTATAAGAAAATACTGGGTTATTATAAGTTCTTGATAATCAGCAGTCATTATGATTATCACATATTATGAATTTTGCTGGGAGAATTTTGATTAATTGTTCTAACAAGAGGACCACAGAGTATAATGACTTAAACAAGGCAAAAGTAAGTAACTGGAAAACTAAGTATGTTAGGGTTATTTTAGCTGCTCTGACATTCTTGCCATCCTCTGGGTCAAATGTGTTATTCCATTTTCTGTCATCCTTCTACCATTAAATGGGAGAAAGACAGGTAGGAAATAAATACTTAATTTATTTATGAGCAAGTCCGAGAATCAGAAACTATTGTCTATTAGATATCAGATTGGCCAAAATTGATTTACACGACACAACTATTAAAAAGAAAAAGCAGGAGACTCACGTTTAGCTGGGTGGCCACATGTCTATCCAAACTCTACTACTAAGAGACGGTTGTATATTATTAGCAAGTGTGGATTCTTCCTGGTTCTATTTCCTTTTTTTTTACCCCATTAGTCTCTAAAAATAAGCTCTGATTTTTAGATTATAGTAGATTATAGCATTCTCCTTTCTGTAGTAGTCATAGCCTTAGGATAATCATTAAAGTTATTACCATGTTACATATGGTATCTATTATGAATGTTGATTTAAGTTACAGATACACACTTGAAATATGCCACGTTAATCACTCACTGTAATGTTTTGCATACTTGACCATCTTATTCCAGTCTGCCTTCTGACAGCAGCATTGGCACTGTTATAATGATAAGTGTGTCATACTTATTAAAAATAATGATGAAAATAAAGCCTAATGAGCTCCATTTCACAAATCAGCATATTTATTTCTGCTCATCTACTTCTACCAGTCACATAGGAAGAGAAAATAACAGTCTAATCTTGGCCAAACTACTACTGCATTTTAAATAATACTTAAAAATATAATCCTTATTATAAGCTGGTAGTTTCAGAACCCTTTTCACATTATGGGATATATGTCTTATTTATCCTGAAATTTTTTTCATTCCCTCCAGTATTCTCCTCTCACATCATGATGTATAAATCTCTATTAACTTTAAAATTAATGTGCAGTAAATTTCCTTCAACTCTATAAGAAAACTTAGTTATAGCTCTTCTCTTTTCTCAAATCTTCTTTTCTTCACAAGAATTTTCATTTCAGTGCAGAACTAAATGTTCTATTTTGCCACCCTAACTTTTTTAGTCCGCTTATATCTACATGTCTCTGTTATCACTTCCTTTCAGAGACATAATTTCCTTTGCTTTGATCATAATATTTTTTGCTTTTGCTGTTCATTCAATTTTATTTTGCCTTCTTTAAATTTCTCTCTTTAAATTATACTCCACACCCCATAGTCAAAATTGGATTGTCTACTGACTCATTCTCATTGACAGACAAACATATTTCCCTATAGCTACCATCATTTTGCTTATTTTTAGCTTTTTTTAAAGAATAATAGTATAATTGACTTGTGATAAACTTTTATCTTTAAAGTATTCAAGCTATCTTGGACCCACACAGGCATGAAATCATGACCATATCGAGGTGGGAAACATACACATCAGTGCCTAGACATGACTCTGTAACTAATTCTCTTGGTGACTATCTTTCCTTTTTCCCACTCCTGTCTTCCTATAACCACTCAGCCCACTTTTTGCTACTATAGATTATTTTCTGAAATATTATATAAGTTGAATATATAATATTAACCTTTTGTTTGGCTATTTTAATTCAGCATAATTAATTTATGTGTATCATAGTCTTTTATTTTTAGTGTTGAATAGTGTTACACTGTGTTGCTATACAAAATGTTGTTCTTCCTTTCAACAAATGGACGTTTGGATTGTTTTCAACTTTTGGCTATTACAAATGAAGCTCTTGTGAACATAATTACAAATGTTTTTTACAGAAAAGTGTTTTGATTGCTTTTGGGTTAATACTTAGGATTAGAAAGGCCAGATGATATGAAAATAAAATATATATTTTACTCTTTAGTAACTACAAAATTATTTTCCAGACACTGCACCATTAAAATTCTTACCACTCACTACCAGGATATAAAAATGATAGGTCCTCTGTTTCTTCACTAATATTTGGCATGGTTAATTATTTTAACTTTATTCTAATAGAGATAAGAAGATATTATTATTTCATTTTTGCATTTCTCCAATGATTGATAATGTTGAATATAATTTCACATAGTAATTGAACATCCATATACAATGATGTATCCAGAAAAAGTCCTGTCATTGTTAATATAATGAGAACGGTTTGTGCTACATTGAAGTAACCTGGCAGCCAACAAGAATGGACTGGAATGTATATGTGTGAACAATGAAGACTTCACCTTACTAGTCAGTGTGAGCGGTAGACACCTTTGAGTAGGGCAATGAGTCTGCATCAAATTTTGCATTAAGCTTTCACATTCCTCTGCAGAAAGTATTTGGATGATTCAGAAGTCCACATCTATGGGCTGTGGTGATTGGCAGCTTCATCATGACAATGTGCCCACTCATGCGTTGTGTCTTGTGCAGAGTTCTTTGGTGAAACATCCAATCTCTCAGGTGACTCCACCCTCTCACAGACAAAATTTGGTGCCCTGTAACTTGTGGCTTTTCCCAAAACTAAAATAACCTTTGAAAAGGAAAAGATTTCAGACCATTACTGAGATTCAGGAAAATACAATGGGGTAGCTGGTGGCAATTAAGAGAACTGTTATCAGGTCCCAAGGTGCCTAATTGAACAGGACTGAGGCATCATTGTCTTGTGTACAATGTTTCTTGCATCTTGTATCATCTTCATTAAATGTCTCTTTTTTTCATATTATATGGCTGTATACCTTCTGGACAGACCTCTTATTGCCTTTGGTAAAAGGTCTATTCAAAATTTTGCCTAATCTTATTGTTTTCTTTTTACTGAGTTTTGTGATTTCTTTATGTATAATGAATACAAGTTCTTTAGCAAATATTTGATTTCGGTTATTTTCTCCAAGTTTACGGTTTGTCTTTTCATTTTTCTAACAGTGTGCTTTGAAAACCAAAATATCTTCATAAGTCCTATTTTTTTTCTCTAGGGGTTACAGTTTTGTTGTCATAAACAAGAAATGTTTGCTTAACCCAAAGCCACACATATTTTCTTCTATTACTTTTAAGAGTTTTGTAGTTTTATGTACTGTATTTGGATTGATGAACCATACTGTATTGATTTTTGCAGGTGTGACTTGAATCAAGTTTCATTTTTTAAATTGAATATGGATACTTACTTTTCTTAGCAGTATTTATGTATTGAAAAATTATGTACACACATGATACATAATACCTGTCTTCATTTTTAGTTGCTTTTCAATTTTAATGTTTGTTATATTAGTTTTATTTAGATTTTTGGTTGTTATTACACTGTAAAATTTAATTTGTGTTAAATACAGGAATAGTTGATATTTGTGTATTGATCTGGTGTAAAAACAGTTTCATTAGCTCTTTTGTAGATTTCATCACATTTTTCAGGATAATCTTTTTATCTTTAAGTACAGGCAATTTTTTATTTATTCTATCCAGTCTGATGTTTAGAAGTTAATTTTATTTGCTCTATTTACTATCATTGGTTACGATTTTAATTCAAACATTGAGTATAAGTAGTGGAAATGATAATCTTTGCCTTCTTCCTGAGCTTAGCAGTATAATAGCGAGTCTTTCATTATTCAATGCAATGTCAAGTTAAAGGGATTTTTATACATGCCCTTCATGAGGCCAAGTATTAGGTTGCTGAGAAATTTTTATCAGGAATGGATGTTGAATTATGCAAGTTGTTTTTTCAATGCCTTGAATTAATAACATGTCTTTTATGTTTGAGTTTGTCAATATGATAAGTAAAGTGTTTTGATCTTCAAATATTAAACCAACATGCATTCTTCAAATAAACACCATTTTGCCAAGTCACTTTATTCTTTTTATATATCAT
This sequence comes from Carollia perspicillata, assembly GCA_004027735.1. NCBI lineage: Eukaryota > Metazoa > Chordata > Mammalia > Chiroptera > Phyllostomidae > Carollia > Carollia perspicillata. The sequence goes on from PVKM010017798.1 coordinate 5,240, forward strand.
ATAGAATTTTCTATAGTTTCGGTAAGCTTATTTGCATCTATGTTTTTAAGAGATATTATTCTGTAGATTTCTTAGCTCGTAATATGTTTGCGTAGTATGGTTTTATAATAATTCTAGCTTCATAGAATGGGTTAGGAAGTGTTTCTTATTCAATTATCAGGAAGAATCATGTAGAATATTATTTCTTTCTTTAGTGTTACAGAGAATTTCCCAGCACATCCATATCAGCCTGATATTTTCTTTGTAATACTTTTAATAACATTGTAATTTCTTTAAAAATATAGTAATTTAGGTTATACATTTCTTCTGGAACAAACCTTGATAGTTTTTACCTTTCAAGGATTTTTTTCATACTATCCGCATTGTCAATTTTACTGCTGCAATTTTTTTTTATTTTATTCTGTTATAGTACTTCAAATATCTGCAGATTCTGTAGCAATATTACTTTTATTATTCCTTTTTTCTGTTCCTTGTGACTTCACTCTTTTTATTTTTCTATTTGATCTGGCTGAACAATTGTCAGTTTTACTACTTTTCTCAATGAAGTAGCTTTTCATTTCATTGACTTATTTCTACTGTTTGGCTTGTTTCTATTTTATTGATATCTGCTTCCAATTATTTCCTATCTTCTGCTTTTTTGCACTAATTACTTTCTAGTTTTTGAACATGGAAGCTGAGGTCATTGCTTTTCTTTCTTTTTTTTCTTCTAGTTTTGTAGATGGAAGCTGAGGTAATTGATTTGAAGTCTTTCATATTTTTTGATTTAAGCATTTAGTGTCATAACTTTCCATTTACTGTTTAAGCAGCATCTTATGAATTATGTTTTATGTTTTAATTGCTGTTCAATTTAAAATGAATTCCTATAACAATTTTATTTGTCCATTGCCCCCTGCATTGTTCACAAAAATTTTATTTAGTTTACAAATATGTGGGAGTATTCCATATGTCTTTTGTTATTGGCATTTAATCTAAAAACATGAAAGTCAAAGAATGACCTTTGATGATCAGAGTTCTGAAAAGTATATTAAGACTTATTTTATGGCCCAGAAAGTGAATCTATTTGGTAAATACTCTGCATTTGTAAGCAACACTTTTTGTTAAGTGTTTTATAAATATCAATTATGTTAGATTAGTTGATAGTATTCTTTTTTAATTTTTTTATTTTTTAAATATTTTATTTATTTTTAGAGAGAGGGGAAGGGAAGAAGAAAGAGAGGGAGAGAAACATCAATGTGTGGTTGCCTCTCACTAGCCCCCTACTGGGGGTACAACTTGGCTTGCAACCAAATCATGTGCCCTGACTGGGAATTGAACTGGTGACCCTTTGGTTTGCAGGCTGGTGCTAAATCCACAAAGCCACACCAGCCAGGGCAATGGTTGATAGTATTCTTTGAGTCTTCTATATCTTTACTGATTTTCATCCTATATTTTTAAATTACTTATTAAATGCAGTGTAACAATGGAAAATTGTATTGGTGGGAAATCGTAACCCATCCCACCATTCTTTTGACATTTTTTCTCTAAATGCTGACTCTAATTTGTGGCTTATAGATAAATAGCATGTTTGTATAAGAATCCTAGGAACTCACTTCAGAAGATACAAACTCCTTCAGCCACCCCAGCTCCAGGAGATTTGCAGACTTTCAATTGTGGAGACAGGATGAGATAAAGTCAGGATGACTTGAGGTCAGGATGACTAAACCAGATGACACACACCAGGCCGTGACTTGCCTTATCAGAATAGCCTGTGCTCCCTCTGAAAGTAGACTTTTCAACCCCCTCCCTTGATCTCTTTTGTCTGTTCCCCTGTCCCTCCTCATGAAAAACCTCTGCCTGCACTGAGAGATGGAGACAGGCTTTGACACGCATTCCCCATCTTCCCAGGAGATGGGCTTTTTGGCATAAGTCCACCATGTTTCAGGTGGCTGACGTATGAACTAAACTACTTTCCTTCACATCAGTACCTGCCTCTTGAGTATCTGCTTTCATAGCTACAGGCAGTCAGACCTGCTTTCGGTTATAGCAGGGTTCTAAAATCTCTCACAGTAATCATAGATTTGCTTATTTCTTATTGCAGTTCTAGCAGATTTTCCTTCATATATTTTTAAGTTAAATGTGTGGATGAGAAGGAAATTCTATAGAAAGTGACCTCACATGGTAATCTGGTCATATATTCCTAACAGGGCAGGTCATGATGGGTAGTCATGCCCCAGGCATGTAACTTTTTTAGTAAAAGTTTTTTTTTATCTTTGCTTTAGCAAGCCCTGTCCAATGTTTTGTGTATCTAGGTTAACACACCTTTGAAATAACCTTAGTTGCCATCAAGAGAGAATATAATCTTGTTAATTATCTTGGAATACAATCACCACTTTGCTTTCCTTACATGCCCTTCTAAATTCAAAAATACATTATAGAAACTTCAAAACTGTCATTCTCTGGAACACTGAAATCTTGCTACCCAGCAATTATTAATAGTTTGGCTAAAATAAATTCTTCTAAAAATTGTCTAGATGTTTGGACATTCTTACGCAGACAAATGTTTAAAACGGGGTTATTAAAGGAAGAAAAGCAGATGTTCTATGAGGAAAATGCTAACGGGAATGTGCCCTATAAGATATGTTCAAATAGGAGTGACATGTAAATGTGCCTAACCCCAGGAAAGGTAAAGAGTCAGCCTCAGAGCACACGCCAAACCAGGGGCGTCACACTCATTTTCACCAGGGCCACAGATAATTTCAGGACTGTGTAAATGTGACTACTCTGTAACTGTTAAGGAATTTAAATCACATTCAGCCCTTTGAAGGCAACCTTGAGGCTGATGTGGCCCCAGGTGAAAATGAGTTTGACACCCCTGCTCTAAATGGTGAGTTTTAAGCTCATTGCAGAGACCAGGTTTTGACAGAGTGATGACAACAGAGCACACAAGAAGGCCGAAGGAAGGGTTAACCAAAGGCACACCTAAGAGTATTTTTATCAAATTTTACACTAAGATATTTCCTTCTTCACAGAATATACCTTTATATTTGTAATAAACAAGAATTAAGATTCCCAGTTTCATCCAGCTTGGCTAAAATGTTCTCTAGTTGATAGAAGGTGTATATGATGTTATGGGTAATAATATATGATACTAAACATAAAAGCAATTGAGGTCAGAGAAGTTTACTTTTCAAATATGAATTCTTTAAGAGAACCCCTGTTTTCATCTATGTTTACCAAGTTTGAAATGGTGTAACTTTTCTGTATAATTAAGTAAGTACTTTAGATGGTGAAATGCATATTACAACATGAAATATGTATGTAATGTGGAGCAATGTACATGCATCATTTACTACATAATGATGCAGATACACTTTAAATTAAACTCTATGATGTACAATTTATGACCAAAAGAATTAAGCTTTGAATAGCCAATTCTATAAATAGTCATTAAAGTGCATTATATAAGTTTCTATAAATCATTCTCTTGAACACCCCTAAATGGGGAATGAAAGAAAGAGATATTTGATTTTAACATTAACTTTATGATATAATTTACATTTGGTTTTAAGCAATGCAACAGGTGTGCATTCCTCTAAGGATGCAGCTAACTATTGATAATAAATAAGAAAGCAGGGATGATCTGACGTTCCATCTGCTGACTAACATGGTGTTCCTAGCACTGTGGAATGAAAGCATAATAAACAAAGAAACACACTCTTTAGTCCTAGATTTAGGTATTGGAAAGAGCTTCGTCTGCACACAGTGAAGGACATCTGCTGTTGATGCCTTGTGGACCAGCTACACAGTCATTTCCAGGTGTGATTCAAGATGCTAACCACTCGGGGGGTCAGAGATCTGTAGAGAAGCAATTTTCACACTGTAGAATGTGTAAGAATGATGCAGATTCTGCTTCTGCAAAGGGAACTCTGTGGAACTAAAAATCTGAATGTTAGCAAGCCACCAGGTGGCTCTGATGCAACTGGCACAACAGGTTAGACCCTTTGCTGAGGGCTGAAGCATTAAGTAGTTGGTCAGTAACGCAGGGCCAGCAGGCAGAAGGTACATCGGGGCACGTTATGGCTCTTGCCTTCTCTGTCTTCCCTTTTGCTTATTTTGAAAAAAGATTTATGTGACAGCTTATGAAAATAGAAAACTGGGTTTTTTATTTTGTAACAAAAGATCACTATGTAGATGTGTCTCAGTGGAGCCCTATTAAAGAAATACAGTGGTATGCACTCATCAGAAACTATGCTCCCCAAATCTGCCAAATTATGGAATATTGAACAGGATGCCAGCTATGTGGCCATGTAATGAAATTCACAGGTGACTCTCCGATGAGTTACTTCTTTTCCTTTTTCTCTTACTAAGCCCTCGCCTGCAGCTACCTGTGAACTGCAGAGTGTCAGCAGACTTCTCTTTCTCAGGAGGAAACCTTTACTCTTTGCTTGTGTGGCTTCATTTTGCATAAATGTGCAAATGAAAATAAGAATGAATAATAAAGTAAAAATATGTTTGTTTTTCATTGCAACTACAAATCTTTAAATAATAAATTTGAGGAAGCTCATTAAATCAAGACATTTTATAATTTTCAAAGAGAATAGTAAGAGTAAAAAATCTAGAATAAGTTATTGCTATTGCCACAATAGGGTAAATTTATAAAGACAGACAGAAAGGACCATGCCATTTTCCTTATTGAATTTTTAAGTATTATATTTTTATGCTGAAAATGCAGTGACTAATATATTAAGTCTGCAAAATTATATTGTCTCCTACATGGAAGAAAGTTTAGGGAAATCAATTTCCAAAACCACTTTAACATTTATTCTTCAAATTTCCATATCTATAAACTTTGATCCTCACAGAAATAGATGTATCCCTTATTATAGAATATGGTATAGACCTTATAGGCAGCTGAGATATGTTTTTCTTTTTTGTCTTGTATTTAGAAGAATGGTGGTTTTATAAGAATAGATTCTGAACAAGTGATTTCCAAGTAAGCACCTTCCTGGCACTTAGGAGGTGAAAGAGCCTGTCCAAACCTGTCTCTTAACGGTGGTCGTGGAGAGGAAGGTAGCAAAGGGCTAGCATCTTTATGTGTGTGCATGTGTGTGTTTACTAAACTCTCTTTTATTCTGAGACGTGAAGGATGCATGAGAAAGACAGAGAGGAGGAGGAGGAGGCCAGGGAGCAGGAGGAGGGAAGAATTGTTTGAAATCAGAGTAGAAGGTACAAGGAAAAAGAGGGATATGCAATAAAAATCTCTGGCAATTTGTCTGATAGATGTATAAGGTTTAAAATCTTTGGGTTCCTAAGTTACAAAACTTGAGTTCAATCTATATTTATTAACTGTATGTCTCAATGATTTCAAAATATTAGGAGACTGCCATTGTCACAGAGTTGAAAAGATTGAATAAAAGAATAAGTGTAAAGCAACCAGCAGAGCAGAACGGTGCTGGATATTTATACAGTATTCATGTAATGGTAGCCTTTAAATATTTTTATTATCTTATAATTGTGTAAAGACTTATATAAAATAATATTGGGCCTGAAATTAAGGTAAAATGTAAACCAAACCACATATAAATACCCAAATAGGATAACCATTTTTCCTAATATTTTTGCAAATTTATAAAAATCTAACTGGTAATATATTTATGCCTTTTCTTTAGTACTACCATTGTTCTAACAAGTTGCTCTAGATTAGCCCTCTATGCCAACATGCCCAGGCATTCCAATGTGAAAATTTAACATACGTTCTTGCTTTTTAACAAAACTATTATAAAATTATTGTGTGTAATACAGAAATATTCTGTGTACCCCTTATCGGTTTCCGACAATGGTGTCGTCTTCAACTCTATAGCTGACAATGGTGTCGTCTCCAACTCTATAGCTACCTGTATCACTGCCAGGTATTGGCAGTGATACAGGTAGATACAGAACATTTCCATGGCCACCAGAATCCTTCACATCGCCCTTTTATAGCAACTTCATTGTCACTTGTGCCCCACTCCCTGCTGATAAACTTCCAGCTACTAACCTGTTTCTATTTCTGTGTTTGTCATTTCAACAGTCTCTGTATAAATGTAACTGTATATCATGCAACCTTTTAGGATTGGTCCACTTTGTTTCAAGTGTATGAGTAGTCTATTATTTTTATTGCTAGAAAGTAGCTCTTGCTATGGGCGCACCATATTTTGTTTAAACATTCACTCAGTGAAAACGATATGGAGTTTTTCTAATTTAGTGCCATTATGGATGAAGCTACTAAAACTCTTTATGTGAGTGAAAAAATCCAGGTTTTTGTATAAATTAAAGTCTTAAATTCTCTGAGATAAATGCCCATTTATACAAATTGCTGAGTCATGTGATAGGTTTGTGCTTAAAACATTGTCTGTTTCCAGGGTGACTTTGAAATTAACATTTCTGCCAGCAATATATGAATAATCTAGTTTCTGCATATTCTCACCAGTATTCGTTGTTGTCAATATTTTTATTTTAACTGTTCTTAGAAGTGTGTGGTGATATCTTTGTGTGCTTATAATTTGTATTTTCTAATAGATAATGATGTAAAAGATAATTTCATCTGTTTATTTTCAAAATGCATATCTTCTTTGGTGAAATGTCTCATGTGTTTTGCACATTTTTATTAGATTTATTTTTTTTAATTTTTACCATTAAGTTTAGAGTCATACTTTATTCCAGATACTAGACCTCTTTTGAAAATGTTTTTTAAAAATATTTTGTTTTTAATTTATCTTTACTTCTTCTTCACATGATGTTTTACAGTGTTAAAGTTTTTAATATTAATAAGGTCCAATTTATCAATTTTTACTTATATGGATTGTGCTTTTGGTGTCATGCCTAAAAGATCTTTTCTTGGTTCTAGATACTGACAATTTCACCTACATTTCCTATAAATTTGTAATTTAATATTTGACATTGAAATCTCTGATCCATTTTGTTAATTTTTTAAATAAAGCATGGAACATAGGTTGAGGTCTGTTTGTTTTTAGCTAGTCATTGGGTGCCCAGTCTTATATCTTTCTTGTATGTACATTTAGAATCACATCAGACAATGTTATAATCTTTGTTTCAACCTCCAAATATAATTTAGGAAAAACAATATGAGAAAGAAGAGCTGCTTTATTTTATCATATTTTCTTACCATGTTATTGCTTTTTTTCTTGATACTTTAAGGATTTTCTTTGATTTTTTTCATTTTTCTATTGTTTGTTTAGATATTATCCTTTCACTGTTCTCTTATGGTAAATCTTATAACAATAGATTTTCTTGGTTTTCCTTCGACTGAGAATGTCTTGATTTCTCCTTCATTCCTGATGTACACTTTTACCAGATCTAGCTCCATACTTGATCATTTTCTTTCAGTGCTTAAAAATATTCTACTACTTCCCTCTGGCCTTCGTTGCTTTTGATATAAAATATCTACTTTTGAATTGTTTTTCCCTCACAGGTAACCTGTTTTTCTTCCACCACCCACCAGTTGCTTTCAAGACTTTTGCTATCTTTAATTTTCAAAAGTTCATTATGATATATATTGCCATAGGTTTCTTTGCATATACTAAACTTGGATTTTTCTCTGCTTAATCTATAGGCTTATAGTTCTTAATCAGAATTATAAGTTGTAAAGTTTTAAGATACTAGTTCTTTTGTCATCATCCCCACTGAACTTTTTATATTCATTGTTTTATTTTTATTTAAAAATTTCGATTTCATTTTTTTATATTTTCTATTGTGGAAATTTTCTATTTCTTTGTGATTTTTATTTGAAACATGGACATTTTTATTTTAATTATGAATATAATATCTTATTTAAATCTTTTGATTTCTCCTTTCTTCCTTTTCCCCCCCGACACTGCTCCATCACAGAAGGGAGGAGTTGCCTTGGTACTTTCAGATAAAGGTAGAAGTCCATGTTTTCCACTCAGCTTCTGTTGATACCTGAGGAAAGGCTCCTCATGAATGGGCAGGCGTGGGAATTCCAGCCCCGCATATATTGTCCACTGATATTATGGTGGGGAAGGAAAATGGGACATGGGACAAATAAGGAAGGAAGGAAGGAAGGAAGGAAGGAAGGAAGGAAGGAAAGAAGGAAGGAAGGAATGGAGGGAGGAAGGGAGGGAAAGGAAAGGAAGAATGGACATTCTGTTCACTAAATGGCTTGATGAGCTTTCTCTGTATTTCTGTTTCATCCATTTTTTCAGATTTTTTTTGTTTTAGTTTTTTTCATAGTTTTGAGTTTGACTTTGTTTTTGTTTCAAATGTTTGAGCATATTGAATTTGTTGAAATGTTTGTATTTCCATTTTTTCCTGCTTTTGGGTGGCTTTGGGAGGAAAGAAATTTCCATTGACTAAAGTATCCGAATTGCATTTAGTCTTTTTTTCTTAAGGTAGTTTATTATAATATTCACTTATTTCTTTTATGAGGTATTTTTCTGGTCTCTCACAGTTCACAGGGGTGTCCTCTTTGTTATACTAGGATACCTTGGAGGTAGAAATATGATTGACATGTGGCATTGTTCAAAAGCTATGTTTGTACAAATAATATTATGTGGACCTTAAAATAAAGATTACAATGATTCCTAATGGCATTTTGATAGACAGTCACATATTTGTTTTTATTATTCCAACTATTACATTTTTTTTAGAAAGAGAGAAGGTATGTGAGAGAGAGAAACATCAATTAGTTGTTCAATTATTCATTGCATTCATTGTATAATTTTATGTGCCCTGCCTGGGAGATCTAACCAACAACCTTGGCTTATTGGGATGACAATAGTTGAGCTGTCGGCCTCAACTATTGTTTATATTTAATTGTTGGAGTGTCTCTAAAAAAGTTAAAGAACCCTCTCAAAAGTGGTAGTTCTATTTGTATTGTTCTGTGTACCATGTGTGCTCTACGCTCTATAATGAAGTAGAACATGTGTGTGCATGTGTATGTGTGGAGGGCGAGAGAGAAGAAACAGAAGAAAGAGACATTATGGGACCGAAGAAAGAGAGAGAGGATTATATGATTTGGAGATTCTCTGCATTGTGTAGTAAAAACCTGTGTGGTCCACAATCTCCCATTCTCTTTAGTTAGCTATAAAATGGAAACATTCTATAGAGAGGGGTGGTGTCAAGATCAGGGTCTCCCTCAGTTTATACCAAGACATGGTGCTTCCAGGTCTGCCCTGGCAGCTGCTTGCTTCTCTATGAGATGACAGGGAGGCAAGAACGTACATACTTCTTACTCCTCTATGTAAGTCCTGTGCACCAAAGCACACTAGCTGATGTATGAGTCTTTCTCTGACAGTTTGATCATTACAGAGTTAACTCAGCTCTCCTGGTGCCAATCTGCATGGAAGTTATTCTCCCCTGTTGTTCAAGCAGCTAACCTGGAGTGCCAATTTCTATGTGCTTGTTATGTGACAAGGCCACAGATAACAGTGACTAGTTAGGTCACTAGGTCAAGTTAGTAGAGCCAATGTGTGTATTCCTACAAATGGGGATGAGGTATGCGGTCAAGATCAAAACTTTTAACAAAATACTATTGAAAACAACCTTGCCAGCTTGTGCAGTACTGGTGGGAATATGTCATGCTTCCATATCCTATAAAAACTTTTTAAATAGATTTACAATAATGATCAAATGGCCCTGATTTCTAATTGCTGAACATAGTTAAATATAGACTGGACAGCTATTAGTTGAAGAAAATTTATGCTGATCAGCATTAACAGCTTTCAGCAAAATGATTTTTCACATGTTGAACTGTGATTTATCTTCACATATGTCGCCAAGAAAACTTTGTTAAAATACGTATATAGAGAGCTGTGTTCAATATACTTCAAAGAAAAAATGATTTTTAAGAGCTTGGAGCAGATGGAGTTTAAAAATGAAAAAGTTGTTGCTGAGTATAACTGAATTTTATCTGTTGTTTGTAGCAAACCCATAAAGGCTTTTAAACATGAATATACATTATGAATTAAGTCACTATACCAATCTTTCAAATGTATGGAATTTGCAATTTTTTAAATTACAGTAAAGTATTTAAAATCATGAATGTTTCTACCACACCTTCACTCCTAGGTACATTTACTGTGGAAATATTTATTGTTGCACCTCTATGTTTAAAGTATTGGTGCCTCACTCAGAGAATTTTAACCTAATTTGAAAAGTTCTCGAAAGGTGCCTGGAGCCTTTCTGTAAAATTAAGAATGCAAGTTTCTATTACTTATTATATTTCTTTTAATCTCTGCTTCCTTAAACAATACAGACTCTGTAAGAGAGTGTTTTTTTTTTTTTTCTTTCCACAGCAGGAGTAATCAAGAAATGCTGTTTTAAATTTTGCACTTGAATCAGGACACTCAGAAATGACATGCCCTCAACCAAGTTTTCTCCTGTCTCTGGAAAGGCTCAATTTTGTTCCTCAGTCAGGGGGGCATTAAGCACAGAGCAGCGCCACGGGGACAGCAAAAATAGCTGCTATGTGGGAGCTGTTAGGACGGCGGTAGATTGCTATCTAGGGATCTTTGCTCTCGGCTGTGTTTCTTCTCACACTGTGTGGGAAATGCCAGGAAGAGATATTTTAGTTGAAATACAAAAGAAGATACACTTTTCTCACAATTAAAAGCAAAGAGAATCAATAGATTCTTTCAAGTCCCCTTGGAAAGCTTAAAGACAAAATCGCCTCTCAGAATATTCCATCAGAACTGTCCCAGAAACAACTTATGGTCACACCGCCCCTGAGTTTCTTCTAGAATAAATGCAGTAAGAGTACAAGTTCTTGGACTCTACAAGTTGAAGGATTTCCTTGTTCACTGATGATGAAGATAAAAGTGTCTATTTCATATGTGCTCTATCTCTTATTGTTCATATATTTTGATTTTGGAATGGTTGAATTGTATCTTAAAATTGTATTGGATAACATTTTTCAGGACTATGATATCTAAATGTGGATGCTGTTAAAGAATAAAATAGGAGCTATTAGTCATTACATTTAAAACAACAGTAGTAAACTGGACCTTTTCTGGGGAAACCAGGATATGTGGTCATCCTAATCAGAAGGGTATGTTAATCTTGAATAATTAAGCCTTAACTGTGTCTGTCAACTCTGCCTAGTAAATCAGTTTAGAACCATCAAGGATTCTTAGGATTCTCTGACAAATAATTGAAATTGGGTGAAGCAAAGCTGAGGGTTTAACATTTTACTTTGAAAAGAGCTTTCATCCAGTAGCTGACACTTAAGCTTGAATAAAACAAGGTATTCAATTGGTTGTATATCTGATTAAAAATAGACTACCAACTAGTACTTTAATAAGAAATCTGAAATGAAAGCAGAGAGTCTCAGCTTCTAGTCATATCTGAACTCTTATTTTCAATGTAGAACTTGAAAATTCAATTTTTATAGTTAAAGATATTTATCTTAAAAAATGAAGGTTTCAATATATTACCTTTGAAATTCTGATCCTTTCTAATGGTAATATTTTGTGATTTCTACTAACTATACTTTTCTGGGTGAAAAAGAAGATCCTAGGAGACACTCGGTCTTCTGAGACATGTGGAACTTATGGAGGAGGATCACAGGCAAAGTTAAATATGGAAGTTCAAAGTACTATGGGACCCTTTATATTCTGACATTGCATCGTATTCACTCTTCAATTCAGGCATATTGAACTGCTTGAAATTCTCAGCACATTTTTTATTTCTTCATGCAACCTGTTTCCTGTGTTAAGAATGTTCTCAGTTTTTTATTCCCTGCAACTTTAGCTATATTTAATTCCTATTCATTCTTCAAACATTAATCTTCTAATTTCAGTCTGAGCTCTTTCACTGCAATACCATAGCACTCTGGACATATCTCCATCATAACCCTTTTCACACACTGTTATAATTGTTCCTTCATTATATTTCCACACTGAAGTCTGGTCTACATGTCATTTCCACCTCTATATTTTGAGTACCTAATGTAGTGCTTATCAAGTAAACTGTGTTCCATAAATCATCAACAGAATTTTTAAAGTAATAGTTATTCCTCCTTGTAAAATAAATGAATATATAACAATACAAACACCTATTTGTATAGGTACCTGGCTAAGATATTTATCACATGTTATTTATGTAAACCACCTATATGTATTATAGGTGAAAATAAGTTGAGTTTGGGCTTTACTTTAATGCTTTAGTTTACAAAAATCCTTGGGATTTATACCTTTGGAACTCTTACAAAGAAAACACACCATAAAGGCAAAAATGTGCTTATGATGACCAAAATACTGTGTTAGGAAGAATAATTCAGAGACTAAATTGACCCAGCTTCCAAAACAAGTCCACTGTACACTAAATTTTGCCCTATAAGGTTTTTGAGATATTTCACAGAATAAAAAAATAATTTATTTTATTTTTTGCTGTGCCTTCATAATCTCTAAATAAGTATTACATTTACTTTATCACTTTTTATAATTCTCATACTTCTCTAGCATATATACTTTCATTTACACATGTAAGCTAATTTTAAGTAGGCTTAACAGAAACTTTTTGTAAATAATACTAAACACACTAAAATATTATATATTTCTAATGTCCCTGTTCACAAAGTCATATGGAATCAATATCCTCTTAGTAATTAAGCCTCACAGATATCAATTATTTCTTTTTTAACTTCACCCTCTTCTAAACCATTGATCTTTAATCACTTGCCATAGTTGGAGATTTGTAATTTTATAATATAACTCAAAACTGTCCATTTCTCCCCCAATTGCTTCTGACTTTATGAATTTTACATTGGTTAGTCATTGTTTTCTTGATATCATTGGTATCAAATATTATCTTTTTAGTAACTCTGAACACTACTGTCAGATTACTTATCTTAAAATACTCTTTTAGCATACTGAAGGTATCCTAAAGTAAATAATCACCCAGTACCTACAAAATATACTCCAAATTCAATAATCTGGGCTTTTAAAGACCTTTCAAAATCTTATCCCAATTTTGTTTCAAGTTTTACCCTGCTGTGTAACATAAATTCCCTTCTCTACAAGAATTACTGACCTCAAATTATAATTTGGAGAGATTTACCACTGCTTTAATTCTTACCACAGATTTCCTCATACCTCTTTAGCTCTCTTAACTTTCTTCTTTCCTCTAAAATTGTCATTAATGTTCTGTCAGTAAGTAAACTGAGATGCTTAGCATTTACCTCCACTGGTCGTTCATCAAAAGTCATTGTAAAAAGAGCAGTGTTTTGTTCTCAGCCACACCACAAAATTAAATTGAGCACTCGTATCCTCTAAGCTGAATATTATTTTTTTAATATTAATAGTAATAATGACTAATACCTCTTACCTTGATTAACTGTGCGTTTGTGTTATTATTCAACAACCATTTTCTTCCCTTTCTCTTTAATTACTGAGAGGACTACATTTCCCCACTATATTAACTTTGTGCTGGGCCAAATAACTTGTTTCAGCAAAGAAGAGTTGAAAAGATAAAAATATCAGTTCCAATTTCCACTGCCTTTCTTGCCTTCTTGCAACCCATCATAACAAGGGTTTGTAACTAGTTCAGGTAGTTACTGCTCTTTACCTTAGTCTCCATAGTTTAACACGTAGAGTGCACTTAAACCCAAACCTTGCCAAGCTCAGCTGAGTCAAGAATAATCCCAGACAACGGACCCCTGAGTGAAAACTGAATGCTTGCGTAAGGTAATGACTTTTTAGATTTATTATTTATGTGGAATTCTTGCATAAAAATATAGCTATTTCTTACAGACTTATGATCATTGAATAGGTTTTAATATACAAATATGATATACAAATGTTGTAATATAAAAATGTTTTACAGCCAATATGCAGAGCAAATAAATCGAAGATTATAAAAACATTGTATAATGGTACTTTTATGAAATTGTAGAATAGGCACAATTCTATCAGAGCATGGTGATAGAAAGTAATTGCCTCAGGGGTGGAATTGAAAGAGTTTGGGCAATAAAATATTAGTACAAGCACTGAGGAACTTTTTGGAATAATGGACAGTTTCTGAGCAATCCAAGATGGCAGAGGAGTAAAGGGAAGCTACACTAACCTCCTCCTAGGACTAAACCAAGAATAAACTAAATGAAAGAAAAATCATCCTGAATAACCAACTGAACACTAGTTTAAGAGAAGCTTTATAGTGAAGGACAAACAAAAGAAACCATGTCACCACAATGTGACTGGTAGGGACCACAGAGACGCAAGAGGTCTGGCTGGGCTCCCATGGGCAGCAGCTGAAGTGCCAAAAAGATATTTCAGTGACCAGGGGGTTCCCCTAAGAAGTGTATGGTGTAAACCCAGGCTGGGCTTGCCAGCCTAGAGAACCAAAACTAGAAAGGGACTCCCAAATCATCCAGCTGTGAAATGCAGTGGGGGTTTCTCTCAGCCAGGGAGAGGTGACTAAAAAGTCAGAGAGCCTCTTCAAAGGCCAACCATCAATGTTTTGTTTGCAGACACTTAGCCTGAGCTCCAGCAGAGGGAAGGAAGAATAAACTAAGGATGCATGAGGAGTGTTTGGGTTTGGTGGCTCTGGGGAGAGAGAGCTGAAGGAACACCTACCTGGACCCCTGTGCTTAGTCATCCCCCATATTAAAGAAGATGTCTTTCTCAGGCAGAATACTATCCTTCAAATGGCATCAGCTTGAGGGGAAGCAATAGATCCACCCACAGAAAAACTTCTCACCCTATCTGGTGGAACTTAAGCCAAGCTACTGTGTACAACTGGAGGCTATCTAATGATTAAGTTTAACAGCAAAGACAGATTTCTGAGTGCTCTGAGACTTTAGCTGACCTTCCTCAGAGCCAGTACTAGATAAAGCCAGCCTTGGTGCATAGGCTGATTCTTTCTAAAGCCAAGCAGAAGTATCACAAGCTGTTGGTCACTGATAGCTCCAGACAAGTTGCTCAGGGCCAGTCAGAGGCAGACTATGACATAGGCCTAAAACAGAACGTTTGCAGATCTACTGAATACACAGAAAAAAATACAAAGGAGTGGTCAAAATGGGAAGACAGAGAAACAGTCCCCAAATAAAAGAAAAAGAGAATACTCCAGAAGAACTAAATGAAATGGAGGTTAGCAATTAATCAGCTATAGAGTTTGGAGTAATGATTATAAGAAATCTCAACACAATGAAAAAAGACATAGAAATCATAAAAAGGACCAGTCAGGAATAAAGAATGCAATATCTGAAATAAATAATGCACTAGGAGGAATAAACAGTAGGTTAGAAGGAGCAGAGGACTGAATAAGTGATTTGGAAGACAAAGTAGGAAAAAACACCAAAGTAACACAGCAAAATTTTTTTTCTAATTTAAAAATGAAGAGAACTTAAGAAATGTTTTCAAAATCATGAAGCATAACAACATTTGCATCATGGGAAACCAGAAGAAGAGATCTATTTGAAAAACTAAAGACCAAAAACTTCCCTAATCTGATGAGGAACAAAGGCATACAAGTCCAAGAAGTACGGAGAGTCCCAAACAAGAAGGATCCAAAGATACCTATATCTGATATTGAAATGGCAAAGTGAGACAAGGTGAGAACTCTAAAGCCATAGACAAAAGTGGTTAGTTACCTACAAGGGAGCTCCAATTAGATTGTTATTGATTTCTCAACAAAAACATATCAGAAAGTATTAGCATGAAATATTCAAGATGATGAAAAGCAAGGACCTACAACCAAGGCTGCTTTACCTAGCAAGGCTATCATTTAAAATCGAAAGAGCTTCCCAGATAAGTAAAAGCCAGAGGAGTCTGTTAACACAAAACCAGTACTGGAACAAATATTAAAGGGCTTGCTAAGGAGAAGAGGAAGAAAAAGAAATAGAAAAAGAAAAAAACAGACGAAAATAGTTTAAAAATAAAATGGGAAGAAATATGTACCTATCAATAATCACCTTAAACGTAAATGGTTTAAATCAGGGGTGTCCAACCATCAGTCCATAGGCTGCATGTGGCCCAGGATGGCTATGAATACAGACCAACACAAAATTATAAATTTACTTAAAACATTACTTAGTTTTAGTACTAAATTTTAAACTATGTTTTATTAGTTAGATATGTACATTTTCTATATTAGTGATCATAATGTTGGGACCAGCTTATTGATTTTTAAAAGATTATTAAAAAGCTGCTGCATAATTGAAGTTGTTATGTGAGGACTGTTTGGCTTATCTGTAGTGGCAAATATCACCAAAATTATGCACAGACCTTTTTTTTGCTCATCAGTTTTCATTAGTGTTTATGTATTTAATGTGAGGCCCAAGAAACTCTTCCTCTTCCTAATGTGGCTCAGAGATGTCAAAAGGCTGGACAACCCTGGCTTAAATGCTCCAAACAAAAGACATATGGTAGCTTAACAATTAAGAAAATAAGAACCCTATATTCGGTCTCCAAGAGGCGCACCTCAAATTGAAAGATACACACAGACTAAGAGTAAAGAAATGGAAAAGATGGCTCGTGCAAATAAAAAAGATTAAAACAGCTGGGATAGCAATACTTACATTCAACAAAACAGACTTTAAAACCAAGGCTATAGTAAAAGACAAAGAAGGGTACTACATAATGATAAAGGAAACAATTAAACAACAGCATATAACCCTAGTAAACATTTATGCACCCAACATAGGAACATCTAAATATGTAAAACAAATCTTGATGGTGATAAAGGGAGAGGTGAACAGAAAAACAGCCATAGTAGGAGATTTTAACACCCTATTTACTTCAATGGGTAGATCTTCCAGACTGAAATACAACAAGGAGATAGTGGACGTAAATGACACACTAGATTAAAAAGTTTTAATTGGTATCTTCAGAACATTTTACCCCCAAACAGCAGAATATACATACTTTTCAAGTGAACATGAAATATTTTCTAAGATAGACCACATTAGGACACAAAACAAGTTTCAATAAATTTAAGAGGATTGAAATCATATCAAGCATCTTCTCAGACTCTAATGTTTTGAAACTAGAAATCCATCACAAAAAAAAAAAAAACCTGAAAAATACACAAAGATATAGAAGCTGAATAATGTGTTATTAAACAATGAATGGGTCAACAACGAGATCCGGAACAAAAACAAAATATATCTTGAAACAAATAAAAATAACACAACATTCCAAAATCTGTGGGAAACTAAGAAAGCAAACATAACAGGGAAATTTATACCATTACAGGCCTGTCTCAATAAAAATTCAAATAAACAATCTAACTTTACACTTCAGGGAACCTGAGAAAGAACAACAAACAAAGCCCAAAGTGAGTAGAAGGAAGAAAATAATTTAGATCACAGTTGAAATAAATAAAACAAGATTTTAAAAAACTGATACAAAAGGTCAGTGAATCCAAGAGCTGGTCTCTGAAAAGATAAACAAGATTGACAGACTTTTGACCTGACACATCAACCTAAAAAAAAAAGAGAGACAGAGGATCCAAGTAAATAAAATCAGAAATGAAAGAGAAAAATTAACAACTGGCACCACAGAAATGCAAAGGATTGTAAGAAAATATTATGAACAACATATGCCAACAAACTGGACAGCATGGATGAAATGGAAAAATCCCTAGAAACAGATCTTTGCAAACTAAATCAGGCAGAAACAGAACATCGGAATAGATAGATTACAGCTAGTGAAATTGAGGCAGTAATCGAAGAACTCCCAACAAACAAAAGTCCTAGACTAGATGGCCTCACAGGTGAATTATACCAACTATTTAAAGAAGAAACAGCACCTCTTCTTCTCAAACTATTTCAAAAAATTCAAGAGAGAGAAATTCCCAACTTCACTTTATGAAGGCAATAATGTCCTAATTAAAAAACCAGATAAAGGCATTCCAAGAAAATCCAATTATGGGTCAATACCCCTGATGAACATAAATGCTAAAATTCTCAACACAATATTAGCAAACCTAATGCAGCAACACATCAAAAATATCTTGCACCATGATCAAGTGGGTTTTATCCTGAGAATTCGAGGTTGATGCATTTGCAAATCAATAAATGATTCACCACGTAAACAAAATGAAAGATAAAAACTACATGATCATATCATAGATGCAGAAAACCATTTGATATAATCCACCACCCATTTATGATAAAAAATCTCAGAAAATACCTAAACATAATAAAGGCCACGTATCAGAAATGTACTGCCAGCATCACACTCAATGGGCAAAAGCTACAAGTGTTTCCCCTTAAGATCAGGAATAAGACATGGATGTCCACTTTCACCTCTCTTATTCAATGTAGTACTGTAAATCCTACACACAGCAATCAGACACAAAAAGAAATAAAATGCATCCAAATGGAAAAAAAGAAGTAAGACTGCCTTTATTTGCAGATGACATGATACTGTATATAAAGAACCCCAAAGATTCCACCAAGAAACTACTAGAACTTATAAATTAGTTCAGCAAAATAGCAGGATACAAAATTAATATCTAGAAATCAGTTGCATTTTTAAATGTTAATAACCAACTAACAATAAGGGAAATTAAAGACACAATCTCATTCACAATTGATTAAAAAAGAATAAAATACCTAGGAATAAATCTAACCCAACTATGTAAAAGACCTGCACTCAGAAAATTATAAGACACTGAAGAAACTGAACAAGATACAAATAAGTGGAAACACATACCATGTTCATGGATACGAAGAATTAATATCATTAAAATGTTTATCTTGCCCAAATCTATCTGTACATTCAACACAATCCCTATAAAGATTCCAATGTTGTAATCCATAGCACTAGAACAAATATTGCTAAAATTTATATGGAATCACAAAAGGCCCTGGATAGCAACAGTGATCTTGAGAAAGAACATAGTTGGAGGAATAAGGCTACTTAATATTGAACTGTACTATAAGGCCATTGTTATCAAAACAGCATGGTACTGGCATAGAAACTGACATAGATAAAAAACAGAATAGAGAGCCTAGAAATAAACCCACACTTCTTTAGTCAGTTAATATTCAACAGAGTAAGCATACACATACAAGGGGATAATGATAGTTTATTCAATACATGCTCTTGGGAATATTGGACGGATATGTGCAGAGAAATGAAACTAGACCCCACACACAAGAATGAATTCAAAATGGATTAAAGACTAAAATACTGTACTAGAAACTTCAAAAATCCTAGAAGAAAGCATAGACACTAAAATCACAGGCATGGCTCTTAGCAACATTATATCTGATATATCTTCTCAGGCAAGGGAAGCAAGAGAAAAAAAATAAACAAATGGCACTACATTAAACTAAAATGCTTTTGCACAGCAATGGAAACCATGAACAAAATAAAGACAACCCATAGAATAGAAGAGTATATTCACTGATACACCTGATAAAGAGTTAATATCCAAAATTTATATAGAATTTATAAAACTCAACACCAAAAAAAAAAAAAAGAGCAAACAATCCAAGTAAAATGAGGGCAAAGGACCTAAACAGACAATTTTCCAAAGAGAACATACGGATGGCCAATGGACATATGAAAATATACTCAACATCGCTATCATCTGAGATATGCAAATTAAAACCAGAATAAGATGCCACCTCACACTTGTCAGAATGACTATCATCAATAAATCAACAAACAATAAGTCCTGGTAAGGATGTAGAGAAGGGGAACCCTTTTGTACAGTTGGAGGGAATGCAGATTGGTATAGTCACTCTGGAAAACAATATGGTAATACTGTTACAGAACAGAGGTCCAAGGAGGGGCAATATTTGGCCCACCCAGGGATGTGAAAAACTGTTACAGAACAGTCACATACACACACAGGGGCCCAGACTCCAGAGGACCGTATACTAACACCTTCTGGACCACCTATTGGACTCGTCTATCCGTCGCCAGACAGAAAGATATCTCTCAATGCCAGAGATTTGTGAAAAGGAAAGGAAAGGTTTATTTAAGGCTGTACAGACTTAAAGTAGTGACTCAATGTCCCCATTAAACTATCAAAGTCCTTTAGGATAACTACTGATGCCCACAGTGCTTCCTTCTCTTTGTGTCCTTATCCTGGCTACTGTAAGTCAGGAAAAGCAGCACACGTCCGTATCCCCAGGCCACTGGCACCATCAGCTGTGTTGCCATCCAGGCAGGATATTCATTAATCCAAAGCCATGTGGCACCTTCTCACAGTCTACTGGCAAGTGTTCTTTGTACCCATTTTTCCAGGCAAAGTCTCTTCTTTCCTCCACCAGAGATGCGGGGGTCCTCGCTCTGGCAAAGCCTCATGGCTCCCCCCTGCAATGGCTGCGTTGTCTGGGTTTAAATCCCCGTGCCAATCTTCCTCTGTACCTCCATTTCTGACTCCTCCTACAAACAATTACACCTGCCAGG
>PVKM010017799.1:0-25561 GCA_004027735.1 Carollia perspicillata
CCTCTCTCTTTCTCTTCTCCTCTAAAGATAAATAAATAAAATTTTTTTAAAAAGTTACAGTATCCAAGAAAAAAATCTGAAGATAATGACTTAAGAGAGTGGCAGAAATGTTGGGAGCTACTGGTAAAGGAGATTGAGATACTGGAGAGAGACTCAAAATACAAATCAAGGTGCAGATTTTAAACCCAACCAATGTACAAAAGCAACAGCAGAAAATCAGAAATCTAAAAATAGGATGGAACAGTGGAAGTGGTGTAAAGCCCAAGCAAATATGTCAAATAAAAAAAATTGAATTCTGGTCAATTTAAGCATTCACACTGTAACCAAACACAGGTCCAGCTGCCTGCTGCTTCAAAATCCAGTACTCAAGAGACAAATGCTGATGCAAAAAAAAAAAGTGTTTTACTTTCAGGTGCTGGCCACCTGAAAGATGGGGGACTCTTGTTTCAAAGTTCATCTCCACATCTCAGTGCAGGCAGAGGTTTTCTGTAACAAGGGAGAGGGAAAATAGAGCAAAGAGACCAAGGAAGGGGAGTGAAAAGTTCTCTACCTGCAGAAGAGTGCAGTCTGTTCCAATAAGGCAAGTGATGGTCCTGTGTTTGTCATTCTGGTTTAGACATCCTGGCTTCTCGTCATCCTGGCTTTATATCATCCTGGCTGCTCGTCATCCTAGCTCCACAGTTGAAGGTCAGCAAATCTCCTAGAGCTGGGATGCTGAAGATTGGAGTGTGTGTTTGTTGAGGTTAGTTCCTAAGATTCTTATACAAACACGCTGTTTATCTACAAGCTACATGTCAGAGTCAGCATTTTCAGAAACAATGTCAAAGGGATGATGGGTGGGTTACAATTCTGCGCTGTTACATCTCCTGAATCTATCCACTTGTTCCTGTCCCCACAGCTGGGCCCCTAATCCAAACCACCACTATTCATCACCTAAGCAACTGCATTATATTTCTAGTCTCTCAACTGCTCTTTTTATATGCCACCTATATTTTATTCCACAGAGCAGCCAACACTGTCTTTTAAAATCGCATCTAAATCTGGTCATTTTTCTGCTTAAAATGCTTCACCACTTCCCTGCTGCATTTAAGACAAGAAACTTGAACATGCCCTACCATGCTTCTTATGATGTGATCCTGCTTCCCTCACCACCTCTTCCCATGTTGTCTACACTATACTTTCTCCTATTCTTCCTGCTCCAGCCACACACAATTCTGTTGAAAAAGTCACACAAGGCAACCATGAAAGAAGAACTGTGTAAATCCTTAACACAACTACTGTGAAGGCTTCCCTTGGGTGGCAACAGACAGCAGCCATGGGCTGGGTTTCCATATATTCACACCCTGGTAATGGTCACAGGCAACACAGGGTACTCCTCAATGCTGACTTGATTCTCTCAGGGGACCCCCAGGTGTCTGCATACCCAAGAACCTGCTGATCTCTTGCAAATCCCAGTCCCATTGAATTCTCCTTCCTGCTTCCTGGACACTCTCACCCAGTCTCCTAGAAAGTAAGTCTCTTGAGATCATCTCTATTCTTTTCCCATCCATCGTTATGACATGCAGTCTCTATACTGCCTCCTTCAGTGATCTTCCCTTTTGATCCTCAAGAGCATTTCTTCTTTCAGCAAAATCTGGCTGCTACAGATGTTGACTAATTCTTTCTCTTGCATTTCTGGTGAAACAATCAATTCAACTGAGGCAAAGTTGAAGCCTCCTTGATCAGGGGGAGAATCACATACAAGCAAATGCAGACAAGAAAAAAACAAAGATTATTAGATAACATTTCAAAAGCTTATCTCCCTGTGTGTGTAAGTTCCAACCTTATTGACCCATCTTCAAAGTGGAGATATCTGTCTTTTCTGCCTCATGGGTGACAGACACCAGCCCGCAGTGTCTGCAACATTATGGATGAGACAAAACAAATTCACACAGACTACCACGTCCTGTGGAGGAAAAGGGATGGTGCGACTTCTCTCTCAAGAGGAGAGCAAGCCTTGGAGTGCCTCAGCCACCCTCTCAAGAGGAAAGCACCCTGACTCTTGCCTTGACAAGCTTTTATTGGATTCAATTTGCATAGTAATACAGGGTGTAAATGTAAAGCTCATTAATCATTATCAGGCAGTAAGGATCAAATAATAGATAACATACTATGAACTCTGGGGCCTATTTTGAGTCTGGGTCAGATAGCTAAATGGCCATAAAGCTTTGGGGAACAAACTCACTACCTGCTTAGACCCTTATCATTTAGTTGAGAGCATTCTAAACAAAGCAGGTTTCACAGGATTTTACATATTCTTTCTTAGGCCTGATTGCCCTAGGGAACCCACCCTTTCCAGCACAGGGTGGCACCCACCACCACCGGTATTGTTTCAGGCTTAAGTCATTGTTTCAGGCTTAAGTCAGGCAGGGGAAGTAAGGCAGCCAAGAGATTAGGAGACTTCTCAAAAACAGAATGAGGACTCAGGCTGTGTCAAAACCAAGGGGCAAGGATCCATCACCCTTTTTCTGTAGCCCCTAAGTCTTTTCCTGGGAGACCCCAAGATTGTGCCTGTCTTAGGTCATCCCTTACTTGAGGAATTTTACTCATCATTGACTAACATATCAAGCATTGGGGGCCAGGCAGGGTGAAGTAAAAGAGGCAGAGACAATGCCCCTGCCAGGGAGATAAGCTTTTTCTCCTTAGTGGCTTAAGATCCGAAGGTCACTCACTCAGCCTTAGCCATGGGGGAGTTACAGCTCCTGAAACCAGGTGGGGCAGTTCCCAACACATGGGATTGTTTTGACAGTCCCAAAAAAAATACATAAAAATATGTAAGTGAAGTCTTACCTTAGGCAGGGGTTTGACTCCTAAAGACCAAGGTAAAATTCCCAAAAGACTAAAATTATCATACAAGGTTTTGCACCTAAAATCTGGTGCCACCCTTCTTAGGTGCACTAAATGTTGTGAACCACTGAGCTAGAAGGAAAAAAGAAACAAAAAGAAAATTTATGTGCAGATTTTCAGGCACTCAACCCATTTTATATTTAACAAAATGGTCAAGCCCCAGAGAATGATTTGAAAATGGGAGGAAAGTTTTAAGTGTATTCTTTTGCCTACCAGATTTAGTCCACTTGGACTGAGAGTAAGTCATGATGGTATTAATAGGTTGGAAAGGGGGGACATTAAAGAAAATATCAACGCAGTTCCTTAACTTCTATTGTGGCCTCAGATATCAGGGAGACACCAGTGCAAAGCCTTAAAGCAGTGTGCCAAAGGAGCCAGCTCACACAGCATCAGTGCTGACGTGGACCCCAGTGACAGAGTTTGTATCAAACCCCATCAGAAGGTATTGATACTCCTCTCGGAAGAGCCAAATCAAGGCCTTCTGTTCACAGATGCTGCTGTCAAGATCTGCTCCTCTCACCCTGGGCTATATCTCAGACTTTGTGAAGTCACTGATTGGCCCCAACCATTTAACATCTTTCTAGTCTTAAGATCTAATTTTCTTTTAGATTTAAATACCAATAACTCACTTCTCACTTCAGTGCCAGAACAATCGTGACAGCCTGTTAGGAGCCCCTAACAGTGTGTATAGACACAGCTGGCAGGAATTTTCCTATAATCACAACCACCCGATGCATAAGACCTATGGAGTTTTCTGATGCCTTTTATCTGGAATATTTTGGGTAAGTGTGGGAGTGCTAGAGGTAAAACCTTTATAGAAATTGTTCTTCAAAGCACTGGCCAGACCTTTCAACACTAGAAATACCTCTTCCCATATCCCGTTTTCCCAATGGGAAAACATGGAGATGCATGGCATACCTTTAGTGATCACTGACCTTCTGTTGTGCTATGTAAACTGATATCCATGACATACAAATTAGTGATTTCACTTTACCTTAAGTAGCATTAAATCCTGCTTACTGCAGATCTGCTGGCCATTAGAAATAAGATTCCCCCAAATCTCATAAGTTTTACCTTAGCCAGTACAAGAAGGAAATGAGCTTTGAATAACAAGAAATACTACCTACACATTTCCAGGAATAAATGTCTAAGTGTTTAGGGATAAGGACAAGGAGGATAGATGTTGCTATAAGAGGTTTAAAAAAATCTTTGTGACAATGGAACTCTTCTGAGCCTTGTCATTGCGGTTCCACAAATCTACATGTGTTATAAAATTATATGGAACTTTATATACACAAAAGAGTACATGTGTAACTAGTTAAAACTGAATAAATTCTTTGTATTGGACTAATCTCAATTTCCTAATTTTGTAATTGCCTATAGTACGCATGATATTACCATGAAGGAAACTGAAGAAAAAAATGCATGGTCACTTCAATTTAAATACTAAAGGCCTTTATTTCTGTGAATGAGTGGTCATAGATTCCCATATTCAGATTAATTTCTACATAGATTTCCCATATTCAGAAATTAAATGAACAGCCTTTTCGTTATGTCAGCAGAAAAGCACTAGAATTTATCTCTTCTCACTTTTTGCATAAAGGCATATAAAAAGATGACTCTGATTTATAAGCCTTGAACTATGCGTATGAGTGATTTTCAGTCCATCGATACCCTCTACCAGTCTTCCTCACAGTGAGGTTTCTGGACCACCGGTATTAGGAAGGGTAAGGGAACTGTGCTTTAGCAACACACCCTCCAGATGCTTTCCCTGCACATTAAGGTTGGAGAACCACTGCTACCTGCCACCACTGCTGTAAGGCATCTGGCAGACATTCGCATTTCAAAAGAGAAAGCAAGCAAAAAAAGGCCAATTTTTAATTGCTGGTGAAACGTCCTCTCTGTTGCACTTTCCTCCACAACACTTAAACTCCTGATGCTCCTTGAAGACTCCAGCCCATCATGCCAGGTCAGAGACCCCCAACTTGCTATTCTTGAGCTATTTCTAAAGGCTCCTTCAAGAATATTGAGTGTAAACAAAGTTTCTTTCACTGACATCCAATTCTGTTCAATTAATGTCAGAAAAATTGGTGTCTTGATGATTGGAGGTTCTTCCCACACACTTTTCACATATCCTTATTTGTGACTCCAGAAGTTCTAAAAAAAAGGTGATGATTGGCAAGATTCATAAAATACTCTGTTGATTCAAATCAAATAAATAATCCCAAAGTCATTTCTATGTATCCCAGAGTCAAGCACGTAATTCTTTATTTGTTTGTTTTAGTGGTAGTAGGGTTTTTCCTAATTATACTCTTAAGAAGATATCACCAAGAATTCACAGTGCCGGGAAGGTTATAGCTAGTGTGGAGCATTCTGAGTGCTGTTAACAAGAAAAGATGGTCTTAAAGTTAGTTACAGTTAACCCCCAAAATATATTTCGATATTTTCATCCAGCCAGTGTCCTACAAGGGGGATTCACCTAGCTATTGGCTCCAGTAGTCTTTCGTGTTTGTGCCAGATGCGTGACTCTTCTCTGCAGACGCCACCTAAATTGGTGTATCTTGCTTGGATAAATTGAATGTCGTTCACATTCTCTGACCAGATAACCATACTGCATTGTCCCAGATGCTTTGAAGCTAATTACTTAAAATCCAATATACTTACAATGGTAAAATAGAAGCCTTAAAATTAGAACTTTCAGAAAATAAATGGAATAACCACAGCTGTGAGCCCAGACCCACACCTGTCATTGCTAATATTCAAACAAGACATAAAAATTTTGTCTCAGGAATCTTATGATCTAATGGGAAAGATCAGAGGTGGATTTATCCTGAAGCTCTGGCAACAAAATGTCAGGGCCCCTCATTTGCATGGTTCTTACAAAGAACTTTGAGCTCATGATGTTAAATTATTTTTTTAAATGAACCACTAAAATTGTGTAAGCTTCAGACACCCACAACACTCAGATTCACCCCTGTATTACATAGACTGTGAGTGAGTAAACATATAAGCAAGATAATTTCAAGTGTCATGCAGAAACTAGAAGCTGACTTGATAGAGAGTGACAAGACTATTTTAAACTGGGAGATTAGAAAAGCTCTCAGGAACTAAGACCTAGATGAAAATGCCTTAGAGGGATTTAGAAGAGGGATGACTAAAAATTTTTTAACATTACTTCTCATTGAGTGTATATTCATACTTACCATGTATTAGATAAAAGCTTACTCTTGCAGTAGACTGATGTTAAATTGGGAGAGATGAATAACTTTGCAGAAGTTAAGCCCTGCTCATATTGTGTTTTTCGCAAGTAGGTTCAGTAAAACTCTTTTGTGGCTTGCAGATTTTATTATCAATGCATAAGTGTTTGTTCTAGGCATTTTTATTCTACTATCTCATGACTCTTCTCCTAGAAATATTTGGATATTTAAAAACCAATATAGATAGACTATAGATGATAGTAGATAGGCGGATAGGTAGATAATAGGTAAGAGGGGAAAACAAGAAGGGAGGAGAGGAGAATATTTCAGCAAGCTTAGTAAACTAAATTATTTGGAATTAAACCATATTGTGTGTATTTGTATGTGTATGTATGTCAAGTTTTGGCTTTATCGCTGTTTTCATTATCCCTACATCATCCATCAAATAATTACTTTTCAATCAATGAACCACATATAGGACAAACTATATCCGATGGTGATCCCACAAGATTATAGTGGGGCTGAGATATTCCTAATGCCTAGTGACATTGTAGCCATCATAACATCATAGCACAAGACATCTCTCCTGTGTTTGTAGTGATACTGGCATAAACAAACCTACTGTGACACCATGTGTATAAAAGTATAACACGTATAATTACAGTAGTAGGCTATACCATCCGGGTTTGTGTAAACCTCTGATGTTTGCACAACAGCGAAACTGCCTAACGAGGCATTTCTCCGAACCTATCCCTGTTGTTATTCACATGACTGTATTGTCTAATACATGGAGAAACCAACAAAAAATGTATTAAAAGTAAAAGGTAGAATTAATGTTCATGTAATCTGTAACAGCTTTTGTGTCTTATGTAAATGGGGTAATTAGGAAGTAGGGGGTGGTTAGGTTCTAAACACCATTTTTCAGCTTATAGAGCAATATAAAAATATTAATCATGGTAATTTATATTTACTCACCTACTAGCTCCTTTGTATCTTTTCATTTTAAAATTAGAGACACATAATGATGTCTTGTGTGATGAATGTTAACTAGATTTATTATGGTGATCATTTTGGAATATATGCAAATACTGAATCATTGTGTTGTACACCTGAAACCAATATAATGTTGTATGCCAATCAAAGCTCAGTTTCTAAAAAAAAAATTAGATACACCTTCCTATAAGTTCTATAAGTTAGTAGTCTCTTTTCATTATAATGCTTTTTTTTTCTGTGTAAAACTGTTATACTACTACAACATGCTTCTTCTGAGTTCTGAGTCCACAGTAAAAATTTACAAAGTCACCTAATGTTAATGTCCAAATCATCAGGTTCAAGCCAAGATCTATTTGAAACATATTTATGTTGCTATGTTAGAATTAATTAAGTAAGAGCCGAGTCTCTAAGAGACATTTATACACTCACGTTCACAGCATCATTAGTGACGATGGCCGAAAGTGAAAGCAACTCAACTATCGATCGACAGATGAATGGAAAAACAAATTTAGATTATACATTCAAGGTAATATTATTCAGGCTTAAAAGGGGAAGAATTTCTGATGTGTTACAGCATGGATGAACACAGAAGACATCATGCTAACTGAAGTAAGCTAATTGTATAAAGACAAATAGTGTATGATTCCATTTATATGAGTTTCCTCAAGTAATCAAATTCTTAAAGATACAAAGTAGAAAGATGACTTTCAGAGGATACGGGGAGTGGAAAATGGAGTTATTTAATGAGTGGAGAGCTTCAGTTTGCAGGGTAAGAAAAGCTCTAGAAATTAGTTGCCAGATCAGGCGAATTGACTGAACACTACTGAACTTTACACTTTAAAAGGTTAAGATGGTTTTGTGTATCTTACCACAAATAAATTTTTAAATTTTTTTAAAGGGAAAAAAAAATTAGTGCCACCTGGAATCCTTTGCAGTCAAATATCCACCGTGGAAATGGTGACATTGCCCAAGAGGAAGATGGAATAATGTGACTGGAACAAATCTAGACCCCTGAGTCACTAATGACGCAGAGCACAGCTTTTCACCCATGTTGAATACTTAATTTAGTCTATTACATGGGAGATAAATAAATGTGAATCATCGAATTATACTATATAGAAAGTATTCTCCTACTTCGATTTTAGTCCCAGGTTTGCCACTACCTGACCGAATAATCTCAGACGAGCTACCATTTTCTAAATTCAAAAATGAGAGCATCTTACTACATCTGAGATTTAACAATGGTGCTTCACGGTATTTGAATTCTCACATTTTAAAAAATATTTCAGAGGACAGTTTCGATTGAAGAAGAAAGAACAGGGGTTAGGGGAGGGAGGAGTCATAAGAATTATCAGGCTGTTGGTTCACAGACCCCTCACTTACTCTCATATCAGCCAGTGCAACTCTCTAATTTACCTATTAAGCATCCAAGGAGAATTCGAACAAAGAATTCTGAAATTAAAAACATTTATCAAAAACTACTAAGCTCTAAGATCTCTAAGACATTTACTTTCTGTAATTCTGTGTTTGCAGGAGTTAAAAGTTGTTTCTCAGTAGCGATGGATTTTTCTCTGAAACATCTGCTCTCTTTTTCTCATTTGTCCATTGTGATTGGTGACAGGTACCTGATAAGTGAGCTAAGTCGTAGAATCCATGATTACAAACTGTAATATTCTTTGTGCAAATTAACTAGGTTATCCACGCATCTAAGATATGATCTTGACCTCATTAATATGGTACTTGACCCATCTTAGCTTTAAAAAGCAAGAAATAGTTTGATGTATTTAGTGAGTTCATCAATATCCATTTGGTGTCTTTAATGTTTATTTTAGAAGCATCCTAAAGGAGTAATAAAACTAACTGTTCTATCATATATTGTCATATTTTTAAGATTATATTTATTTATTTTTAGGGAGAGGGGAAGGGAGGGAGAAAGAGAGAGTGAGAAATATTGATGTGTGAGACAAACATTGATGTGTTTCTCATCTCACACACCCCCCAACCGGGGACCTAGCCCACAACCCAGGCATGTGTCCCACATGGAATTAAACCAATGACCTTTCAGTTTGTAGGACAATGCCCAATCCACTGAGTCGCACCAGTCAGGGTAATATATTTTTTACTCACTACTCTAACCTATGACTCCTGTAATGATGTCCATCGTATGTCATTCTGCCATATTGGCAAAGTCTTTGACACACTGACAATTAAAACCTGATCAATCTGGATAACCAAGATTACTTTCAAGAGATAACATTTCTTTTATATATATATATATATATTATTGATTATGCTATTACAGTTGTCCTATTTTCCCCCTTCACTCCCCTCCACCCAGCACGCCCTCTACCACCCACATTCCCCCCCTAAAAGATAACATTTCTTAGTGTCCAAATTTCACTCTTCTTGATTATACAACATAACACTCAAAAACTTATGTCTAAGATTCAATCTTTACATTCATTTAAATAAGTAGGTAATCTTATTTTTAACAATTTCTCAATATTCACTCTAAATGTAGACATGCTCAATTACCTTTCAATAAGGTCATTTTAAAAAATCTAAACTAACATTGACAGCAAAGCTCAATCAAAAATGGCAACTTAAATTCCCAAAACACTCTTAGTTAATGCCATAGGATTTAATCCCTAGTAATACACTACTCTGAATGAAAGCATTATTCTAAAAAAATCATAGTTAAAATACCTTTGGTGGGGCAGAAGTAGGTTTACGGTTGTTAATATGGAAAGTCATACAATAATTAATAAATAATAATACAAGAATAAACTCTTGTGTTTCACATACTCACAACTGTAAACCTACTTTTGCCACACCCTGTACAAAATATTATAATGTTCATTTATTTCGCACATTTTTTGTTATGAAATGTCATGATCTTTAAGGCTTTGAAAACGACTTACCAGTTGCCATAAATTTCAGACAAATATCAGAAAGTCTATCACAGCACACTAATTTCGAGTTTTATTTTTCTCAGAGTATGTTAAGACTGGAGACAGCAGCCTCAGCACAGGTTTAACATCTCAGGAAGGTCAAGGTTGCCTTCTCTAAAATTGAAGGCACTTCCTTGCTGGGCAAAAGAAGGATAAATCACTCCAGGTACCATATTCATGCTAAAGATAGAGAGTACCAAGTTTTCTCTTTATGAAAAGTCGTCAAACGACCATCACGACATGATCAAAAGCACAGACAGAGCGGGGAGATTTAAGTTTCTGTGTTTGCCTCCTTCTCCAGCGTGTTGTCCTAGAACCGGATAAAATACTTGCTGGTGAGTCAAAAAGGTTTTGTTTTGGTTTGTTTGTTTTGTTTTGTGAGCTAGGTCTTATTTATACTGCATACGTTTCCCGTAGTTACTACCATGAAATGTAAACTTGCAGGAACCCCGAGGTTCCCAGCCATCCCTGCGCTGCAGGCCCCTGTGCTTGCCCCTCCCCTAGGGCGCAGGCCGCAGGTCCCCCGGTGGGATTAGGAGTCAGGTGACGAAGGAAACGAAGGAAACCGCAGGAGATTATCCGTCTGGGTGTGTTCCTATCGCCTGAACCCTATATAAGAGACGGGCCTCTCTCGAGAGTCCCACAGATCGCGGATTCCAGAGGGGCGCCCCGGATGCTGGTAGTCTGTTGCGACTTTGAAGAAGGAAGGACTGGGACCAGACCGAGGTTTCTGACCTACAGACCGCAACCGGTAAATCAGTGGGGATGTCTGTGGGCACGGCTAGAAATCGATGGAAAACACAGCAAACCTGACCCTAGCGCTTTTCAGCATTCCCGTTGCAGGTCGCCGCTCAGACATCCCAGCACGAGGCCCCGAGTCTTCCAGAGCCGGGATGCATAGGGCCGGCTTGTCACCCTGCACCAAAGCTGAGGACACAGGTGTGTGCCGGCAGCGTGCCGTCGCTCGCCAGGGCCCTGGGACCAGCGACACCCGCAGAATCCCGGCACACCGATTTGAGGGACTGCAGAAAGCCTCTGACCACCAAGGCGGGATCGGGAGTCTGGACGACTCGGACCCGCGGGCTGGTGCGAGCAAAGAGTCCCAGTTGTCTCCTCCCGCCGCCAAGAGACTGAAAAGAGACGCCACGGAGAAAGAGAGGAAACGCGAGGTGGACGAAGAGGACGTTCAGAAGATGAAACTGCTGGTGTTGTTTTTGTCGGAGGAGCAGCTGAACCGCTACGAAGTGTATCGCAGCTCAGCCTTCCCCAGGGCGACAGTGAAACATCTGATCCAGAGAGCCGCTGGCACCTCGGTGTCGTCCAACGTGGTCATCGCCGTGGCCGGACTGGCCAAGGTCTTCGTCGGCGAGGTGGTGGAAGAGGCCCTGGAGGTGTGCGAGAGGTGGGGGGAAACACCCCCTCTGCAACCCAAGCATCTCAGGGAGGCCGTTCACAGGTTGAGCTCCACGGGGAAAGTCCAGAACCAAGCCCAGAAACGTCTTGTTCTAGGCCAACGCTGGCGAGGGCCTGTTGCTGACGCAGCAAGACTGGTCGTGGACTTCCTGCGTATGAGACGCTGGGCAATGCTGCTTCTGTAACTCAGGCCATCGAGAATTCACCCAGGACAGATGTTTAACTCAGAACTCCAATATTGGTCGCAACGATATGAAGGCATTCAGCCTTGGCTAAGTAGGGAGCACCTTTTAGGGTGCCTTGAGGCATTTAACTCAGGGTAGCTGGATGAAGAACAGTGCAAGGAAGAAACTTGGCGTCCTCGGGGAAGGAACTGCTTGGAAAGAGGAAAAAAACCTTGCAAGGCTGCTGTGAAGTTTCCATTTGGAGCTGGGAGTGGCTGTGACTTTGGAGGCTTCTTCCCTGTGCTTTTACGCAGATGCAACAACCAGGTTTCCTTTGCGATTGTCCACGCTGAACCACAAGGGCGTAGCAGAAGTGAAAACGTTTGTCCTTGTAAATAGTTAAGTTTATCGTGTGTTGTTATTTGAGTGACCAACCATTAAACTGTTTCAACTTACAAAAATAAAAATAAAATCACAAAGCCTTTTGGTCTCAGAAATGGCTGTTTTCCTTTCCCTTCCCACAGTGTTGTGGGTCACAGGATGATCTTTGACCCACTTAGAGAGCTAACATAGCCTTGGGTCTCCTAAGACACTAAAGGCAAAACCAAATCTCCCAAAACACTTGTATAACAGCTATTATATTTTCGTTATAAGTGCAGTTTTTAATATTTGTCATACTGTGTGATAGGCCAGTCTTTCTATAGGCAACAGAATTTATTTCAAAACAATCTGCAAATACACTTGTTTTGCCAATTTACCCAGAATCCCTAGAACCTCAACACCTGAGTCAATTACTGAGTAACGGAAGTTGTCAATATGAACTAAACAGGCTTATCAAGAGTTGCAATTGATGCTAATTTTTATTGTACACGTATTGTAGTACAGAACTCCCCATTACAAAGTCTGAGATTTGTTTTCAAATGGTCATCACTGTTCACAGCATAACTCTGATGCCCACAGTGCTGTATGAGTCCGTTTAACTTGGCCACGTGGCCTCTGAAACACCCAGTACAGGCGAAAAGAATATGATAAGCCCCACTGTGCAGCTCTAATGCTAAAAGGACAGTATCTTCCGTTTTTCTCACCCTGAAGCCAAAAATAACCACACGCAAAATATTTTACTTCTTCTCACATTTCCTTTTTGCCTTTATATGGGGACCCATCGTAGATAGAATCTATAATTATTCTGGTGTTTTGTTTACAGTAAGTTTTGAGACTATAGCAAGAATAAGTGAGTTCTATTTAATACCACGATATTCTGTTCCACTCTCATTTACCAGCTAGCTTCCTACATCAGTGGTTATAATGAGCTAGACCAGGAAACAAAAAGAGACATGGAAGTCACAGCTTCTTGGAAAACCCATGGAGCTGAGAGGACTGTCTCAGGAAATGAAGCCATTGAGCATGAAAGAAGTACGATGCAAGGGATTCGACTTCTCCCAACTTTTGTATTGCTCGCAGCTCAGTCTCTCCCCGGGGTCAGCGAAGAAGATTGGGAAGATGTCTTCTGGGTAAATACATCATGCCAATGGCTTCTGAACCATGGAGGGAAAGAGAACCTAGCCCAAGAGGGTGGAAGGGGGGAAGAGCATTGGGCCTAAAGCAGTGATGGTGTCCATTGGACACACAGCTGAAAGCTCTCATGCCCACCTGTAGGACTTAATGCTGTTAGTGGGGTCTGAGTATGACCTAACCACTGACTGCTGAAGCAAGTTCCCAGTAAGGTCTCAGAGATCAGGTCAGGAACAGGTCTTCAGAATTGTTCTCTCAGATGGGAACAATGGAGTGGCTGAAAAGATTCAATATCTTTATGCATTCCAAGACTTTTTACTGTATAATGTCAAATATCCAAGGTTCTCAAAAAGGAAATCTATATATAATCTGGTACCATTCCAAGAGAAATCTCTGAAAGCTCCTGTGAATGGTTTACTGTGGGCCATTAACACTCTAGGTGTCCCCCGCAGTTCCCCTACCATTCTAAACTGCATCAGACAATATATGAATGGAGACTTCCTAGAAAAACATGGTCTCCAGTTGGTGCTTTATTGGTAAAATGATGCATAACAAAGAAAATAAACTTGACTGTATTTTTCGGTACTTTAGTATCACTCTGGGATAAGATCAATACTTTACCACCACCTCCTAAAAAAAGGAATCAGTATATGTCCAAACAAAATTTATCTAATCTAGTTCCATTATACCAAGGGCATATTATCTAAGAAATAGGCTTCAAACGTACAAAGATCTGTGGCAACTAAACATAAAATGTACACAAAGTAGACAAGTTTAAACAATCAATGGATAGGTTTATGTTTTCTGTGAAGGAGGGCAACATCGGGGGGCTAAGCTAGATAATCGCATATAATGAAGCAGGGGAAAGGCTTTCATAAAGTGAAGTAAATACTGATCATATGTCATAGTGTCATAAGTTACCTGAATACTGGAGAAGCCTTATAAAATCCCATGTTAGTATCAATTTATAAACAAAAGGAACATAGT
Source organism: Carollia perspicillata (assembly GCA_004027735.1). Lineage (NCBI taxonomy): Eukaryota > Metazoa > Chordata > Mammalia > Chiroptera > Phyllostomidae > Carollia > Carollia perspicillata. Next base: position 14,104 of record PVKM010017799.1, read on the forward strand.
AGAGCAGGTAACCCTCAAAGAGCATAGATTTGTGGGGAAATAGGAAAGATAAACAATGGATAACTTGTCTTTCATTAACTCAAGAGTCATCACTCTGCCTTGGAGGCAAAAAGAAGTAAGAAAGTTCCTTTCTGCTCCAGATTTCTCGCCTGACTCTTCTGCCGCAGGCGTTTCTTTGACTTACACTGTGTATCTTTACTACCTGTATTTTCTGTCACTCCCCTGAAGCAGGAACCAGATACTGCCTTTCAAAAGCTGTTCTCTGTCTACTGTCTGGAAAACAGCAGAAAAGATAGAGGGTTAGTAAGCATCAAGATCAGCCATTATAATTAAAAAATGACACATGTATTTCCTAAGGGCAAAGACTATAGACTTGAAACACACAAAGCAAATACATGCTCAAAACTAAACACAACGATTGAACCTTCACTACCATCATGAGAAATTATGAACCAGACACCCAAGGAAGAGAGCCACAGCAGTTTTTGCTGTAGCTCTGTATGTATCTATGATTTCAGTTGCAATTTAACACTGGCAGATGAAGCCACAATGAAATAAATAAAAATATCAGACATGAGTTGAATTATAGTGATGCGAGAAATAGAATCTAGATTTCTCTTCCTGACTTGGAAATTCCTTTTTATTTGGATTTAGTGAACATTCTATACCTCCAACTTTAACGTGTCCTTAAATGCACCAAACCCATTGGCCATGTAATCTTTTCCTTCATCTGTACCGGTTCCTTCGCCTGGAACTCCTTCCCTTTCTTCCAGAGCAGGGGTGTCAAACTCATTTTCACCGGGGGCCACATCAGCCTCACAGTTGCTTTCAAAGGGCTAAATGTAATTTCAACTCCTTAACAGTTAAAGAGTAGTTGCATTTATACAATCCTAAAATTATTTTGGCCCTTGGAAGGCAACCATGAAGCTGATGTGGCCCCCAGTGAAAATGAGTTTGACAACCCTGCCCCAGAGAATATGGTTCATTTGTGGAACTCTGGCCAACACCTGTCTTTCCTAGAAGGGTTCCCTAACTCCAATAGCATTTTGTCCTTCCTATAGTATGCCATCTCTAGCCATGAGTTGGCACTGGATTATATTCTGCCTTGTTCTTTCCATCATTGGTTTTATGTCCCACATTACACTGAAACCCCTCCTCAAGCTTGGAGCCAAGGCATTCTCTAGCACAACAACAAAGAGTGAGCATTATAAAGTGCCATGATTTTTTGACAGTCAAAATGTAACCTTTTTTTCCCCCAAGGATTCAGGTTGCTAAAGAGTCAATGCATTAAATTTAGAATTTCCCATTTCCCAGATTCTGTAACGATAAAACATTGTACCAGGAGTACGACTCATCAAAATCTGCCTCCATTCCTGTCTACCAAAGCATATGAAAACCAGAGGGAGAAACGCAGATGGAAAGCTCATTTTTCCCATGAACAAAGCTTGAAAATAGCCACATGCCTAGAATTTTGTAGGTATTATCTACTCTGGAAGCAGAAAGAGAGTATGTAAAGTTCATACTCAGTGGCCTACACCATTTAATTTTAACATTAAGTTTTAAATTGATTTATATTCTAAGTAACTTACATCATTACTTCAGTAAAGGTAAATTTACTCCTACGAAATCCAGAAATTGTATATTCTGACTAAATAACTTATTAGTACTTCTTATATAAAGACAGTAGTCAAGTAGTCAGTAGTCCCTACTTGAATCAAATAATTGAACGCATATTTTTAATGTTTTTTTTTCATTTTCATAGTATTGGTCTCTAATCAATATTACATTAAATATTAAAGGGCCTATGTTTTAGCCCTGGCTGATGTGGCTCAGTGAACTGAGTGCCAGCCTGAGAACTGAAATGTTGCCGGTTCGATTCCCAGTCGGGGCATGTGCCTGGGTTGCAGGCCTAGTCCCCAGTTGTGGGTGTGTGTTTCTCTCCCTTGCTTTCCCCCTCCCTTCCCCTCTCTAAAAATAAATAAGTATATAAATTGTTTTTAAAATCTGTGTCAATAGAGGAGTTCTTTAAAAGGCCTACATTTTAATACTTTAAAGTGAGATTGGTCAAATGTTTGGTGCTTCTTTGGCTTTCTCTCTGGGATTTCAATGAATACAGGACACTACAGCAAGATCTAGAGTTTATTTGACAATACGTATTAAACAAAAGTTCGTGTAGTATTAAAATTGCTGACTATGTTCATTATTATAAATTTGAGAGTAACTTAATCACTGAAATTATTGGAGCTTTGAACAACAGAATTAACAATAAAAATAATAGTCTTCAAAAATAGTGTTTAATTTGAATTTATAATAGTCAATTAAAATGTTCAAAGTTCTGAGCATTTAAGTAAAAATTATACTTCACTAACATGAAGGGGAGATGGAGGTGATAGAGCTACACCTGTGCAATTCATGCTTAACTCAAAATCTTTACTTCCCTCCTCCAGCAAGACATATTTCCACCAGAGCCTTTCTAAGTCATGTAGGGGGGCCCTTTTCAACCTCTGGGGTGTTCACTATAATCATGTAGGCAGATTCTGAGCAGAGAAGAATTCAAGTCAAGGGATAAGAACCATCCACGAGTGGAAAATAAACCCCTGGAGGTGGCGAAACAACAAGGGACATGTAAGGTTTTGGTGGAGACTTACTACACAATTGTTTCTCATTACGCTCTAACCCGGGTCTGGATCTGTCTTAGCTTTTTTTAACTTTTTTCTCTTAAAAACAATGTGGTTCTTTACCTGCGGGCTAGAGGAAGGCCTAAATCAATGGTCGCCAACATGGGTGGAACTGGAGGCCATATACCCCAGGAGGTGGACAAGATAATCAATTGTTGAGCAAGGGGAAAAAATGTTAAGACTTGGATTTATGTTTATTTTGATCTAAAAAATTAAGCATTTACTAATATTGAATACACAAAATGACTATCACACATGAATAAAGACTATAAATAAGTATATATATATTGTCTCTTAAACAACAGTTACCATTTACTATTAGGTAAATAGTAAATACCTATTACCATTAGGTAAATGGTAAAAACTAATACCTGTTACTATTATGTAACTGTTTTTTAAGAGACATACATATAAATGCAATGTGTGATCTTGAACTGATTCTATACCAGGAAAAAAAATGCTATTTAGGTCATTGCTGGGACAACTGATGAAACTCTAATATGGACTATTCCTTTTCTCTCTCTCTCTCTCTCTCTCTCTCTCTCTCTCTCTCTCTCTCTCACACACACACACAATGAAGACAAAGATTCCTACCAGAATTCATACACTTGTGACAGATAGACATTAGAAAAATGGAAGTGGACTACGTGAATTCCAAGATGTTGGAGCACTTATTTAAAAAATATTGTCTTGGATCTCACCCAGAAACTGGCCAGAGAAGTGAGTACCTGCATAGTTAAAACTATAGAAAGACTGTAAAAAGTAAAGTAATATCCAGTATATGTAGCAAATCCATAAGTCAACTATCATTGGTCTTTTAATTACATTGCTATTGTTCAGATAGGGGTCTCAAACACTGAAATATTTTTTTCTTGAATATCTTTATACAAATGCATGCTGTCATCTAGGTTTCTCATATCCTTCATTATTTTTATGTTTTCTATTTTTTTTCTATTTTGACCATCATATTAGGTTATTCTTTTAAATATTTCAACTCATTGCATTTCAAACTCATCTTGTCAAAGGTATCCTATCCCTTGATTCAATTTCTCAAAGCAAACCAATACAGATACACATTGGCAAGATATATTTATCAGGATACTGAGGGATGAAAATGAAGTCACAAGGCCAATCAATAGCAAAACAGATACACTTAAGTACAAACACTTTTACATTTTAGTCAAAGTTCTGCCCACTGAACCATGAGGCTCTGGTAGGACATCCAGTACATTGTTACTGATCAGCAATTGCCAAATGCTTAACTACCAGTAAAAATAGCTTTGTGCTCAACCTGTGAACGATACCTAGATCAAAGCAGAACTGCTACCAAACATCACATTATTGTTTTGTCTACTGTTCCCAAATCCTAGGCTGTAGCCAGCCAACAAAAATCAGCCTTTGTTGGTGGCTTAATTACCTTTTTATCACAGCCATAGTTCCCCTGGTAAAAATAGCAACCCTGACTAAAGCAAATCACAGTGTTACCATTCTGGAAAGAAGCGCTTGAATGTGGGTGATGACTGGGGCCAGCATCACTTGCCAGGTGAAAGTGCGGTGTATTGTCACTGGATTTCCCAACAATGATGTGTCTGGTTCCCTCCTGACACAGACGGTTAGATGTGATTCATCAGATATTTATTAAATTTCACCTCTGTTCATTCTCTTTGCCTACATCAAGCCATATCTTTTACCCTCCAGACCATCTGTCTATACAATAGGGCCTATCCACGGAAATAGAAATAGTTAAAAACATGCTCAAACAATATGCTTTTCTTACTTTTGATGCATATATGCCTTATTCTAGTAACTATTTTATTCTGTCACAGCAAGCAAAGAAAGGGGACTTTGAGCAGGGAATTAATTTCATGGTCATAAAATTCTGGAGCCAGAAGAATCTCAATACTAAATTTTATAGAGTAAAAACCTAAAGGCCAAGTCATGAGACTCTCTCAGGTCGCACAAAGCAGACTAATATCCGAACTGAGGTCCTCAAGCTCTCCATTAAAACCCAGCATCTTCCACAATGTGCTTCTTATTACACTGTTGATATCAAGCATCCACCACCTACCAGTGCTCAAAAGGTACCAGCAAGTGACACTACGTGGGAGTGTTAGCTTTTATTCTCATTATTGGCTGTTTGTTTTCCTTGTACTGATTAGCAAAAATAAGAAATATTGCAATAGTGCTTGGAAACTTACCTATTCTTAAACATAAAACAAGTAGAAAACTTTCACTGCAGGTCAGATTATTAGTTATAATCATAAACAGCAGTGCTCAGATAGGTAACAGCAACTAGAACCCTTAGTAATAGATTGGCTTTTATAAAACTAACACTATTCAAGAAGACTTGCTTTCATTGACAATCATCAGATATCTAAAAACTATATGGAATAAAGACTATGTTTTTAAATGTACACATCAGTTCAGACTAGGTTTTCCACCAAATTAATTAGCAAGAAACTGTTAGTTTCCCACAGTTCTTAGATTTCGAAATTGCAGATGAAGGATTGACACGAGAGGGACCAAATAAGAGTCAACTGGTGGATCGGTCCATTGTCCTGTTGGTTAAATAATGCCTACCTCCCAGCACACTACAACGCTCGTGCCACCAACAACACCCAGGAACGAAGGCTGAGAAAGTAGTTTCTGTCTCCCACCTCATTCACACGGCAGGGCACACGGCCACCGAGTGGAATGACAGCCATGACCACTCCTACATGTAACTTCTTATACTATTTTTCCTTAGTCAAATCATAGTTCAATGTTCACGTCTTAAACACTTACATAACATGAAACTGTTATGTCAGCAGAAAGCTCATTCTTGTCATAACTTTAATATTCACTGGGTCCTAGAAATCAGGAAAGGCTATATGTATTTATAAAAGATTAAGAAAATGAACAACCAAGAGAATAAAATTAAATATTTATGTTTCTTTTTTTTTTATTTTTTTCTTCTCTTCTTTACTCTTCATGCCCAGGGAGGGTGTCATTTAAACAAAGAGTAAACCCTCAAAACAGGAGGTTATGCTAAATGACCTCCTTCCAGTATAAAGGATTCAATTGAAGGACACTGAAAGTGATAACACAAATGGTCCTGAAAAGTTAACTCAGGAAGAAGGGGCAACTTGGGAGGTGCTCAGTCCCCAGGCAAACTTGGCAATCCTTTCACTTCCCTTTCCGAAACCTTCTTGCGTCGCCTCCTATCTACGGTTCTCCTTATTGCCAGTATTGCCATCTTGCCCTCTGGTCACCCGAAGTCCCTCATCTTTACCAAAACAAGAAACAAATCTTTCTAAATCCCTACCTCACTTCCTTTCAAGAGCTTATAACTGATTAAAATATCCCTTCGAGTCTGGTCCCCCTGCAAAAAACATAAAACTTCCTGGAAATAATCAGCAATTTAAAATAATTTTCTACTTCAAATAATATTTGCTCTGCCTTTTATAGAGAAGCGCTCCTGAGTTCTTTGCCTGTTCCCTGCTACCCCACTGCATCCCATGCTGTGCTTCTATTCACGCCCTCACACATGCTCACTCTGTGTTTAAAACAGAACTAAAGAAAAACAGCCATCCTTTCCGGGGAATACAATGGCTAGCTCAACAAACCACAAGTCACGAATAGGAGGTAAGGAGAGCTTTTCAGACTTCCTATCTGGCAAACAACTTGATCCAATTCCTCCCCCTGCCGCCACCTTAAAAAGGGCCTTTAGAATGGTATCTCCTACTAAAATTATCTCAAATAATAAATGTGAAAGAAGATACCAAATTATTTTTTCACCCCATTTTGGGGTTTTGACCAACTCCTCTTACCACTATACAAGTAATCACAACTTCCATCCAGATGTCCAAATTTGCTATTATCAGAGCTAAGTGGTTCAGTTAATACATTCTCCAATCAATATTTTGTTCACAAACCATCGCCTCAGGCTTCATGATCTGATTTATTTCCTCCACTGTCATCAGTGTTTTCTGGTAAGTTTCATAATTGCCCAGAGCTCGAACTTACCTAAGCAATCACTCTATCATTAATAGCTTTTAGAGGGATTAACTCCCCACTATCGAAAACCTAAACAAATAATGCAAGTTAGCAATTCAAGTTGATTTTAGAAGATATTAAACACATTGACATGTGGCAGACATTAGTAAATATTTGGTGAATGAGGGAATGAACTAATGAGTAAATTAATTGGCAAGTATTTCTAAGCTTCGACAGAAAGGACTGGTGTTTTGAAGAGATTGTGCTTTTTCCTTACCTGAGCCCACGTTCTACTTTACAAGGGTCCCCCCGGTTTTTTTTTATAATCACAAATATGTTCCAGTTTTCAACGATGCATCAGGAAATGACTTCTGGCCATTTGCTCAAACACCCTGGTCAGGCTTTTTGCACACTGCATGCTCAGGCTTTCTCAAAATCATGTATCAGGTCTGTGCACACACAGGAAAAAGATGCTGTGGCTCATAGCGTAAGCTTGAAAATCAAGCTCTATTCTTGTACACAGCCCAGATCCTGTGCTGAGAGCCGGATCCTTCTTTCCCAACCTTTAGCCAGAGGTATTCATCCTTTCTATGCAGATCCATAGATCCTGGGCTCTTAGTTCTCCAGGCTTCTGCTCTGGGTTTCCAATTCCTATTGTCTGACTCTCGTGTTTCTTGTCTGCCCAGACCCATTGTCTCCCCTGACTCCTCCATGACCAACTTCTTTGGATCAGAAATCTTCACCTAGTCCAAATTTCAAGACCAGCCCGTTCAGCCTGTTGTGTCCTGTTGCTTATACCCACTTAGTATTCTAGCTGGAAAACCAGGGCAAAGGTGCTCCCTAAATTTGGGTCCCTGAAGTTCGTCCCGGTACTAGTCTTGATCTTATCTGCGACCCACTTATGTCTGTCAGCCACACTACAATTCTCAGTCTTCTGTGAGCTTTGCTTTCTCAGTCTAGTGAGCTACTCGTTTGACTCTTTCTGGACCCCATCAATATGCTTCATTCGCCAACTACAACTTTATCAAATTTGAATTGGTATAGCCGCGAAAACAAACAATACATACACACATATATAAATAAGCAAAAAAAAAAAGAGTTCTTTTCCCTTGGGTCAAAACACCCCATACTTAGGAACTAATGGATAATACCAAGAACAACAGTTCAACAGACCTCTCAGATATGAAAAATAATAATGCTTCTGCTGAAAATAGGGGGAAATGGGATAATGTTCAGCCTCAATCTACGTGCAGGTATAATGGCCGCCTACTCACCTAATGTTCTACTGGCACATCCTGGACGTTTAGTGAAAATTAGAAAAGTTTCCCGTGCAGGGGGATGAGTCACAAGAAGATACCCACTTCGGGTGTTTGATGTATCAGAAACTAATTCAACCCTAACAAATAGAACCCCAGCTACCCCACCTTACTCTAAGCCAAGAACTACCTAATTATAGTTTAATTGCAGTGTGATGCCTAGAGATTCAGAATCCAACGGAATCATGTTTTTCTTAAGTATAACACGGGTTACAGAATGTGTGTGTGTGGAACAAACCTCCTGAGACACTTACTTCCCTTAAATGCTGGTTAATAATTGTTCATTGTGGCAGATGACTTTTAGAAAAGGCACAATAATTGCCCCATGTTGAATGCTGAAAAAGAATGAGGAGATACTGATTTAACTTTTTTACTGTTTTGTCTTGATCATCCTATCCCTAACAAAAGACAAACATGGCTGCAAAGTGGCAGGAAAGATATAGACAGACACGCAGAGATAAAATGTTCATGTTTAGGTTTTAACTGGTGTCTACCTGAGATTTCCAATCACAAAAAGAGATAGATTGCAGACTAATCAGAGATGCTTTATTTTATATTTTTATAGTTGTTTTATATTTTCCTCTCAAATTGGAAAAATTCTTCACCAGTGAGAAGTGGGAGGTAGAGGAAAGAATGATATAAAAATTATCAATAACTCACTTCAAGGTCTCAATTTCATAGTTTTCCAAACTGTTTGGACTATTTCCTCCTTTTTAGGTAGAGCAGACTCTAATTTGCATACAAACTGTCAAAAGTACTGTCCACCTTCCAAACTGGTTTAGGGAAGAAACTGTTTGATAAATCAGAATATTATGACAACTGGAACAACTTAACCAAAGACATTATTTAGCTGTCTTTCTTCCTTGGAATTAGAACATGTAAGTGTCTTGTTTTTCACACACAACTACTACTGTGGAAAAGTTGCTTTGTGAGCTCTGCTCACATATCATCTTCAAAGGGTCGCAAGGCAAAGTGACTCACGTGACCTATTGTACACTGCCAAGAGCACCACACTATTCAAAATCTGTCTCCGGATTTCGAGACATGATAATAAAGACTCAGATGAAAACGAATACTTGAGCAAATCTTCCCTGCAAAACGTATCAATTATTGAGAGAAGAAAAAAATTCTAAAATCAAACATCATAATTAATGTAAACAAAAAAGTATACATTGTGTATATAAATTACTTAATTATGTAAATAATTTCCATTTCCCATTGTCTTCGTGATCAGCTGCCGCACTCTAGTATACTCATACCCATCTTACTATTCCTGACTGTGTTTTCTTCCTGCACGCCGTCTTAATCCTTCTGTGTTTCAGATTCATACTATTTATCCCACTTATATGTTCCGTTGAGAATATCATTTAGCCCTTCTCTTCCAAGGGATATAAAAGAGAGGAAAAGACTACACAGAGGAACCCTCAAAAGGAACACACAAGTCAAAGAAAATACCTACCAAATATTAATGCTAAAAATGATTGGAAAAGGAAATAAAATTGGAAACTGGAAAACATTCCCTAGTGGAAATTAATCCTGAAATGTCCCAATGTAAAGGGTTATCACCAGTTACCAAAATTCTCTAAGGTTCAAGTGGGTGTAAGGAATGCTATAGGGATGATAAAAGTGTCGCATATCTTGATTGTGATGGCCGACTTACAGGCATGTTCAACTGTCAGTGCTCATCACTCTGTACGCTTGAAATGGATACAGTCTACTGAACATAAATTATACATCAATAAAGTTCATGACAAAAAAGAAAGTAAAACAATTACTTATGGTGCCTGGATGAGTTAAATGTGCTAAATATAAATGATCTGTAAATAATTATCAACTTCCACATTTCCACAAAAGCTATTGTTTTCAATGTACTATATATTCCAGTATTCCCCAATAATATCTTTAAAATTATAATATATAACACATAATCACAGACATAATATTTATTTGCAATCACAAGAAAAAGTGGATGTCACAGGGGTTTTTTTGTTATTTCATCTACAATGCAGAGTTCTATTAATGTTGAAAAAAAGAAGTATCTCATATTTCATGATAGAATACAGAGTCTATGGATTGGAAGATAGTAATTTGAAATATGGTAACTGTCAAGAACCATGAAGGATCTGAGAATTCACCCTACTTACAAGCTAACAAATTAGTCTGCCTAAAGTTTCATGGATACTGGTAGAAGAAACCAGCCTCCTCAGTCACAAGCAAAGGACACTTTATTATGTACACTAATAGCAGTAGCCAGAATACCAACATTTAGGGGGGCCAGTAACCTGGGTCTCTATTTCAAAATGATGCAAAAGTCATATGATACTAGGCCTTTTTCTGCATTGATTTGAAAAAAATAGAAACCTGGGGAGCAAGTCCGCTCCTGTTAAAAAATATTAATAAAGAATATTTTAGTGAAAAGATAAGATCCGGGCCTGCTATGACAATTGTATCATTTTCATATAATGCACAGAATATTTTTTTCAAATACAGATGCAACAGTATTTGCTGGAACAATGTATGGCATAGGATGAGGACTTGGGAGAGCATTTCAGGAAGGGCTTTTAGTAACTTGATGGTACAGAATTAACCTTGGGTCCAACAGCATCCTCACAGTGAGCAGTCCCACTCCACCCTGCAGTACAAAGCTTACTCTAAGGCGAGAAAAACACCAGGGAGGTTTTCAGGACACAGGTAAGTCAAGATTCCATCTAAAAAAATGAAGTAACTTTATATTTTAAAATTAACTTAACTATCTATTAAAAAATTATTTTACCCAATCTGCTTCTTGAGTGTCGATGTTTATTCTTTCAAATGTCAAATGTAAAACTTTTACGGTTCAAATAAGAAAAAAATGAAGTGTAATTAGAATTAGTAACTAACAGAAAACTATCCAGAAACTAGCTAGAGTCTTAATTCCAACCACACTGTCTCAGTCTGCTCAGGATGCCACAACAAGACTTCACAGACTGGGTGGCTCGAACAACAGAAATTTATTTCTCACAGTTCTGGAGGCCGGAAAGTCAAATATTAAAGTCTTGGCTGGTTTATTTTCAGGTAAAAGCCTTCTTTCTAACTTCTAGACTCTGTCTTCCTGCTGTGTGAGGACACAGACAGTACTCTGGTGTTTCATCTTATAAAGACAAAAATCCTGTAGCATGAGGAGCCCACTGTTCTGTCTCATTTCACCTCACCTCCTAACGGCCCTGTCTCCGAACACGGTCACACTGTGGGTTTGAGGCATCGACCTGTGAATCTTGAGAAGACACAATTTAGTCATCAACACATACCATAAGGTTTTTTTTGCTTAATTTTTTAGGTTTTGATGAACCTTTTTAAAACATAAATTTGGTATTTACATTTTAAACCACACAAGCCTTCCATAAACAGATTCTTAGTCTGAAAAATTTAAATAAAAGAAGCTTGTACTCTATTCATTGCACAACTCTAAGCACTTTTTTCTTCCCATTTACCTAGAACATGCTAGAATTA
>PVKM010017800.1:0-25581 GCA_004027735.1 Carollia perspicillata
CTCATTTTCATTTGTTTCAAGGTAACTTTCGATTTCTTTTTTGATCTAATTTTTACCTACTCATTGTACAATAACGTGTTATTTAGCTTCCATTTCTGGGTGTATTTTTCAGTGTTCTTCTTATGATTGATTTCTAGTTTTATAGCATTGTGATCAGAAAAGATGCTTAATAAGATTTCAGTCCTCTTAAATTCATTGAGACTTGTTTTGTGTCCTAGCATGTGGCCTATTCTAGAAAACAGTCCATGTGCACCTGAAAGGTATGTATATTCTGCTGCTTTGGGGTGAAATACACTGAAAACATCAATTAAATCCATTTGATCTAGTGTGTCGTTTAAGGTTGCTGTCTCCTTGTTGATTTCCTGTTAGGAGGATCTATCTGTTGAAATCAGTGTGTGTATTGGGCGGGGGGGGGGGGGGGGGGTTAAAATCCCTGACTATGACTGTACTTATGTTGATCTCTCCCTCTATGCTCATCAAGATTTCCTTCATATATTTAGGTGCTCCTATGTTGGGTGCATAAATGTTTACTAGGGTTATGCCCTCTTGTTGGATTGATCCCTTTATCATTATGTAGTGTTCTTCTTTGCCTCTTATTATACACTTGGTTTTAAAGTTTATTTTGTCAGATATAAGTACTGCTGCCCCAGCTTTTTTTCCCTTTCCATTAACATGATATATCTTTTTCTATCCCTTTATTTTTAGTCTGTGTGTACACTTCAATCTGAGATGTGTCTCTTGGAAGGAACACATATATGGATCTTGTTTTCTTATCCATTCAGCTACCCTGTATTTTTTGGTTGGAGCATGTAAGGCATTTACATTTAAGGTGATTATTGATAGATACATATTTAGTGCCATTTTATAGTTAGACTATTTTTCTCAGTTTTTTTTTTTCTTTCTCCCCACCTCCTTCTCCTCCCCCCTCCCCCTCCTCCTCCTCGTCCTCCTTCTTCTTCATTTTAAAGTGAGCCCTTTAACATTTGTTGCAGTACTGGTTTGGTGTTAACAAACTCCTTTAGCTTTTTCTTGTCTGGGAAGCTCCTTATTTCTCCTTTGATTTTAAATTATAACCTTGCTGGGTAAAGTAACCTCCATTATAGGTCCTTGCTTTTCATCACCTTGAATAATTCATGCCACTCCCATCTGGCATGAAATGTTTCTATTGAGAAATCAGGTGACAGACTAGTTGGTGCGCTCTTGTATGTAACTACCTGCTTTTCCCTTGCAGCTTTTACAATTCTCTCCTTGTCTTTAAGCCTTATAATTTTAATTATGATGTGTCTTAGTGTAGGCCTCTTTGGGTCCAACTTGTTTGGGACTCTCTGAGCTTCCTAGACTTATGTGACTTTTTCCTTTACCAGATTAGGAAAGTTTTTAGATATTATTTCTTCAAATAGGTTCTCAATCCCTTGCTCACTCTCTCCTCCTTCTGGTATTCCCATGATGCAGATGTTGTTATGCTTCATGTTGTCCAAAATGTTTCTTAAGATCTCCTCATTTTTTTTCATTCTTTTTTTTTTCTCTGCTCTGCCTAGGCATTTTTTTTCTACCTTGTCTTCCAAATCACTGATTTGATCCTCTGCTTAATCTAACCTACTGTTTATTCCTTCCAGGGTTTTATTTATTTCAGATACTGCATTCTTTATTTATGACAGGTCCTTTTTATGGTTTCTATGTCTTTTGTCATGTTGTTGAGTATCCTTATAAGCATTACTCTAAACTCTCTATCTGATAAACTGCTTACCTCCTTTTCATCTAGTTGTCCTTTTGGAGAATTACCTTGTCTTTCATTTGGGGGTCTGTATCTTTGTGTCCCAATTTTGTCCGTTTCTTTGTATTTGTTTCTATATATTAGGTAGATCTGCAAATACTCTGTTGTAGGCCTTTGTGAGATGCTGCTTGTGACTGGCCCTGGTCAGTTTGGAGCTCTCAGCAATCCACAGCATGTGGCTCCCTCTTCTGGGCTTGGTTATGTGCAGGAAGAACCAGACTGCACAACAAGGCCAGCTTTTATCAGCACCTGGCCCTGGGGATGGTCAGCTGAAGTCTCACAGAGCTTCCAGAATCTCCTTTAGTTGTTAAACTAATGAGTAATACAGCCTCAGGCTGAAATCAGCAGCCTGGCTTAAGCTTCACAGGTTAGGGCAGAGTAATTCCTGTGAGTGGCACTATTGCTTTCCCTCAGGTTGATGCCATCTTCCTGAGAAAGATGGCTTCTATAGTATGGGGAATGACTCAGCACAGGGAACCTGGTGGCCGTTCCTTCAGTCCTCTCTCCAGAGCTATGAACCCCAGAGTCTCCTCAGGTGTCTCTAGTCCATTCTGCCCTCCCCTGCCAGAGCCCCAGATAAGTGGCTGTGAAGTTTCATGTGATGGCTCTTTAGCAGGCTCTCTGACTCTCCAGCCATCTCTTTCTGGCAAACAGAAATGCTGCTACTTTTTGCAGCTGAATGTTATCTTGGTTCCTTTCTGACTCTGGTGCTGTAGGATAAGGAGTCCAGCTTGGAGTTTAGACCCAACACTTCTCAGGGAGAATGCCCTGGCCGATGAAATATCCCTCTGGAAGTTCAGCTGCTGCCCATGGGAGCCCAGCCGGTCCTCTCATGCCTCCTTTGCACTCCCTACCAGTTTCATTGTTGTGAAGTGGTTTCTTCAGTCTGTGCATAGATATAAGGCTTCTCTCCAGCTAGTATTCAGTTGGTAATTCAGGATGATTTCTCTATAATTTAGTCATTATTCTAGATTGGTCCTAGGAGAAGGTTAGTGTGGCTTCCACTTATTACTTTGCTATCTTGGATCCTATGAAGTGTTTAAAATACCATCATTAAAAATATATGGTTGGGTTTATTTTGCAAGGGAGAAAATGAAGGAGAGGTTGACTATTTTGAAGGAAAATCTAGGAAAAATTCCTCTTCTCACATACCTCAGCTTAAGTTGCTTGGGTGTCCTATGCCTGATATGAGTTGTTTCTGGGAAATACTTTGCAATACAGATACACAGAGTCACTGCCTGTCCAATGTCAGGCACAGAACCCAAAGTTCAACTTTCACAAGACAAATTTTCCTTGGGTACTATTGACATAAACAGACTTTTTTTTTATCCTCACCCAAGAGGTTTTTTTTTTATTTATTTTAGAGGGAGTGTAAGGGGAGAGAGAGAAATATCAATGTGAGAGAGAAACATCGATCAGACACCCTGATTAGGGATTGAACCCACAAGCTAGGCATGTGTCCTGACCAGGAATGAAATTCACAGCCTTTTGGTGTATGGGATGATGCTCCAACCAACTGAGCCATGCAGCCAGGGCAAACAGACATCTTAAATTTTAAATTTATGTTGCAGTCTTCATTTGAGGCACCACGTGAAAAACACAAAGGGCCTCACTGTATCTATGACCTGAAACACTATAAACAATAAAATTTAGTATTTGAATATTTCCAGTAAAACTAAAAACAATTTCCTATAAGTCAAGCATTTGCTCCAGCCTATGAGACCAGTCTCTATGGATCCCAACAGAAGTATCAGACATTACAACATATATCAATTTTAGTAGTATCTAAAAGTGGTATAAAAATATTCCTACATACAATCAGAACAGCAAGAAAAAAGTTGTATGCTAAATGACTCCTCCCCTTCTGCCATATAAACCCATTGTGATGGTTAATGTTATGTGTCAACTTGATTGGGCCAAGAGATACCCAGATAGCTGGTTACACATTATTTCTGGATATGTCTGTGGGGGTATTTCCACAAAAGGCTAGCATTTGTACTGGTAGGCTAAGTAAAACAGATGGCCCTCTCCAACATGAATGGGCATCATTCAATCCATTGAAGACCTGAACAGAACAAAAAGGCAAGGAAGGTTGAATTTGTTCTCTGCCTGACTGCTGAGTTGGGACATTCACTTTGTCCTGCTTCTGGTGTTCCTTGTTTATTGACTGCCCATTAAGTAAAAGATACTACAATAGGCACTGTGGGATATAAAGTAAGGAAGATAACAGTTTTTTCTCTTACAAGGTCTACTGATATTTTACCAATTCCAAAAGATAATGTATCTTCGAAACATGAGAATTTGTCATCAAGGCTGATATTTTTCAAAAAAATGTGCTGCTGGATTTATATACTACTCTCTAACATTATTTCAATCAATAATGAAACAAGTAATACTAATTCAACAGAGGCAATAATATCTATTTGAATGCCAAAACTATGTACATATTTATTTCAAATTAAATAAATGTTTATTTTAAATCTGTCATGTCACATTGTGTTTTTGATTCATTTTGGACTCATTTTCCTATTTCCTGCATACTCTTTGATACTCTTTGAATTTGATACTCTTCAGATCAAATTCATGGTAAATAGGCATTTCTGGTCTGTCTTTAGTTTATAGAATAAATGTGCTCAATATTTCCTACTTCAAAATTCAACAGAACATTTGGGATATATCCATTAATGTTGTAGAAAGTATATGAACCCTGAAGTCAGAGAGCCTTGGTTCTTATCCTAACCCTGATGTCACTAACTCTGACAAGTGACCACTGGCCAGTTATTTCATTTCTCTAAGCCAATGTTTTCTACCTAAATAGGTATGTGTTTCCCTAGTGCACAGTACATTATAACTATTGTGAACAAAAAACGTTATTCATATTAGTTGAGAATATGACCATGCCTCAGAGTGATCATGCTAAAAATCGGTGATTATGAGATTCAAAATCCTCTTAGTGTTTGAAAGGGACAGGGCCAATCTCATTCAACACATGAAAACATAGAAATACACAGAATTAAGTGACTTGCCCAAAGCCACACTCAGATGGTAGCAGACCTTGAATCAGGTCTTGACACACATAGTCTAGTCCTTTTTTTACAGTATTGTATACATGTCTGTTAAAAAACAAACAAAAAATTTTGCTGCTATAAACATTGGGGTGCATAGGTTCTTTTGAACTGGTGTTTCAGGGTTCTTAGGGAATAATCCCAGCAGTGGTATTGCTGGGTCAAAAGGCAGTTACATTTTTAGTTTTCTGAGGAAATTCCATACTGTTTTCCACAATGGCTGCACCAGTCTGAATTTCTACCAACAGCGCACTAGGGATCCCTGTTCTCCACATCTCCAGCACTTGTTTGTTGATTTGTTTATGCACCCTAATGTCAATAGCAGCACAATTTACAACAACCAAATGCTGGAAGCAACCTAAAAACCCTCTAGTAAATGAGTGGATTAAAAACTATGGTACATTTATACAGTGGAATACTATGCAGCAGAGAGAAAGAAGGATCTTCTACCCTTTACAACAGCATGGACAGACCTAGAATGCATTATGGTAAGTGAAATAAGCCAGGGGGTACAAAAAAAATACCATATGATCTCACCTATAAATGGAACCTAATCAACAAACCAAACAAACAAGCAAAGTATAACCAGAAACATTGAATTAAAGAACAAACTGAGAGTAACTGGAGGGGAAGGGGCAAAGGGATAATGAAGGAAAATAGGGAAAAGTCCATCAGGGAACATGTATAATGGACACATGGACAAAGCCAAAGGGTGTAGATTCCAGGATGGGAGGCAGAGATGGGTGGGGCATGGGGCTGAGATGAAGTGAAAATGGAGACAACTGTACTTGAACAACAGTAAAATATATAAATCTAAAAAAAATAATAAAAATAAATGTACTGACTTTATAATGGCCTTTGATATCTGCAAATTAGGGGATTTCCTGCATTTAACATGTCTTTATTAGGAGGTGATGGTACCAAAAAAAAATCCAATGAAAAAAATTTAATTGGAGGACCTCAATAGATACTTCTTCAAAGATGGCCAATACACACTGAAAAGAGGTTGTGTCGCCAATCATCAGAGAAACACTAAATCCACAATGAGATATCACCTCACACATATCAGAATGGCCAGCATCAATAAATCAACAAACAAAGGTTGGCGAGGATATGGGGAAAAGGAAACCCTTGTGCACTGTTGGTAGGAATGCAAATTGGTGCAGCCATAGTGGAAAGCAATATGGGAGGTGCTCAAAAAGTTAAAAATAGAACTGTCTTAACACCCAGCAATTCCAGTTGGCAGTATATATCTGAAGAAATCCCAAACACTAATTCAGAAGAACATATGCACCTCTATGTTCATTGCAGCATTATTTACAATAGCCAAGATATAAAAACAACCCAAGTGCTCGTGAATAGACAAGTGAATTTAAAAAGTTGCACATAAAAGGTCTGTCCAGAAAAAGTCCAGCCATTTTTAATATAAAGGAAACAGTTTGCATGACATCAGTGTAACCTGGCAGCCAAGGAGAGTTAACTAAAATGTGTGTGCATGAACAATGATGACTTCACTGTCCTAGTCTGTGGAGGCAGTCGATACCGTTGAGTGAGCATGTGGACTGTGTGGCTGTCACATTCGAAACGACTGAGCAAGTAGAGCAACAAATCTGCATCAAATTTTGCATTAAGCTTGAACATTCCTCCACAATAACTACCCAGGTGATTCGGAAGGCCTCAGCTATGGGCACATGGTGATGGGCAGCTTCATCAAGACAACATGCCCACTCAAGCATCACATCTCATGCCGAGTTTTTTGGTGAAACATCAAATCACACAGGTGACTCAGGCCTCTACAGCCCAGATTGGCACTCTGTGACTTCTCACTTTTCCCAAAACTAAAATCACCTTTGAAAGGGGAGAGATTTCAGACTGTCGATGAGATTCAGAAAAATACAATGGGGCAGCTGATGGTAACTGGGAGAATTGTGTGAGATCCCAAGGTGCTTACTTTGAAGGAGACCAAGGCATCATTGTCCTATGTACAATGTTTCTTGAATCTTCTTCAATAAATGTCTCTATTTTTCATATCACATGGCTGGATATATTCTCAACAAACCTTGTATATGTAGTGGAATATTACTCAGCCATTAAAAATGAAATCTTATTATTTGTGACAGCATGAATGGACCTAGAAGGTATTATGTTAAGTTAAATAAGTCAATTCAAAAAAGACAAATACCACATGATTTCACTTATGTTTGAAATCCGAAGAACAATATAAATGAACAAAGAAAACAGAAACAACCTCTTAGATGCAGAGAAAAAATTGATGGTTATCAGAGGAGATAGGGTTTGGGGGATTGGGTGAAAAGATGAAAGGATTAAGAAGTACAAATTGGTAGTTACAAAATAGCCATGGGGCTATAGGAAATATACTCAATAATATTATAATAACTATATATGGTGCCAGGTGGAAATATCAGAGGGTACACTTTGTAAAGTATATACACCATGCTGTATACTTGAAACTGATACAAAACAATAAAATTTAAAACTTAGAAACAAAGAGATGATTGCTAGATCTCTGAATTTAGGTTTTAAAAAAAGATAATAACCCTTAGGCCACAGGCCTCATTTTCCTCCAATAATAAGAAAAAGGATTTTTACCCTCATAGTTTGTTTTACCATCCCCTAGCTATTCTTCTGAAAGCAAAAAACAGACTAAATATGGATAATGAAAAATTTTGGTTAAACGGGTCCTACTTAATCCAGGTTTTATTAATTTTAAACCATTTCATTACAAACTGTTACTGGTGTAATTTCTTTACAGCCTAGTCCATATGGTGCCTTCTGTTCTCTAAGCTGAGCTGTCCCCAACATGAAGAACTCTTTGAATTCAACCTGAGAGATATACCCCTTTCTTAGAACTAAGATGTCATTTTAGTGTCCTTTTTTTTTCAAGCTACCGTCTTTTCCTATATTTTTATTTTTAAAAAGTCCAACTGGAGCTTTTTGCCTCATGTCCTCATCTCAGACAGTATTTTTTTAAAAAGTGAGTGAAAGAAAATATTTTCCCTTGGAAAATCTCACTTATAATGATGCCAACAGCCTTTCGTTTTACTGGTTGCCTGGCTAACTAGTATATTGGAAATAAGCAGAGATGGGAAAATAACAAAGAACTAGTTTCTGCTGAGGGGAAGAAATTCTGCAGTTATGAAGTGGTAAGGAAAAGCACAATGAAAAATAATCTTAGCATCACAGAAGAAAGCAATTCTCAGCAGTAAAGCAGTAACAAAGAAGTGAAAATGTTAGGGAACACTCAAAATAGGCAGCTATAGCACAGAAGCCTCACATTGTTTTAAGTTGCAAGGTGACTTGAATGTAGAGGGGACTGTCTTAGAGCTTGGGATTACTTCTCAGATGTGTTTTATTTGCTTTTCCTTTTTTTGTTTTATCTGAGTGATTATCTCATCTGTTTTGGCCTCTACCTTTATGTCACGGCAACAGGGAAAGATAAGGTATTCATTAATTAAGACTCTGTTTGTATTTCTACTCTGGAGAATGATCATTTATTAGCTTAAGATGGGAACTTATGACTGGAAATATTTAGATAGCAGTCTCTCTAGATTTTTTAAATGAAGCAAATATTTCTCAAATTTCAGCAACAGAGGAAGAAAATATTTAATTAATTTAAAAAATGGAATAAGCAGCACATCTGTCTGACTTTTTTGCACTTTTTAAATTTTTTATTGTTGTTCAAGTGCAGTTGTCTCCATTTTCACCCCACCTTGTCCACTTCAGCCACCCTCAAACCTACCTGCTTTGGCTTTGTTTATGTGTCCTCTATACATGTTCCTTGATGGACCTTCCACTGTTTTCCCCCATTATCCCTCTCCCCCTTCCCCTCTAGTTACTGTCAGTTGTTCTTTATGTCAGTGTTTCTGGTTATATTTTGCTTGCTTGCTTGTTTTGTTGATTAGGTTCCACTTATAGGTGAGATCATACGGTATTTGTCTTTTACCACCTGGCTTATTTCACTTAGCATAATGCTCTCCAGTTCCATCCACGCTGTTGTGAAGGGTAGAAGTTCCTTGTTTCTTTCTGCTGCTTAGTATTCCATTGTGTAATGTACCATACTTTTTTTATCCACTCATTTACTGCTGGGCATTTTGGTTGCTTCCAGCACTTGACTATTGCAAATTGTGCTGCTATGAACATTGGGGTGCATAGGTTCTTTTGAATTGGTGTTTCAGGATTCTTGAGATTTACATTCCACATCAGTTCTATACAAAACAGAGGATAATGTTGTTTATATTGTTTTCAAAGAACTAAACAGTAGCGTAGGCAACACGAATGCTTTGTATATGAATAAAAAGGCAATAACAATGACGTAACAGTAACAGAGACTTTTAGTTAGATAGTACCTGGAAGTAACAGACTTTTAGTTAGATAGTACCTGTATTTAAGCTGTCAAAAATGCTCTTTGATGCCACATTAACCAAATGTACTTTAATAACATCGTACAGGCTGAATAGGTGTCAAGGACGACCTTTCTTTTACAGAGGAAAAAATGGAACAGACATGGTTCTGTGAGAGAGCCTAGATCAAATGTCAGTGAGCAAACAATCTCAAAACCAGAGCCTTTCAAATATCGATGGACAGACCCAGCCCAGATTGTCAACTGTCTGAGTATTTGGTGAGAAAATCACCAGAGAGCATCAAGGCTCAAGGTTTGTGGGCTCTGAATTTAGTCCTATTCGTTTTTTTTGTCATGAGGCCTTTTGTTCTCCAAAACAAAATTAGAATATTTGTCTTAAATATCATCTGAAAGTCCTAACTAAATTTTGATTATTTGCAAGAGGAAAAACCCAAATGTGTATGACTCAGTTATACCTCCTGATAGTTTTACAATTGATGCCTTACTCCACTAGTAACACATAGTCACATGTTTTAGGCTGATGTAAGGAAGGCATTTTGAAGTAAGCCTGTGGGAAAAATTGCATACCTCCTGAAAAGCAATCCACATGCATCAACACTTTCCTCTTCTGCAGATTCCATATTCTAGAATCCCATTCAAAGGAGTCATTTGTGCTTTGATATTAGCAGGAAGATAGGTTCAAGCCTTTATACATGAAGAAAATAGCTATGAGGATTTTCCTGTATAGTATTGCAGCTATTACAGATTTTCAATTAACCTTTGTGCCTACTTGGCAAATACTGTAATGGTCAGACCAGTGCCACAGACTATGTCACAGGGCACAAGATATAGCTAAAGATTTAGCTAAGACTTAAAGACAGTTGCTTTCAAGAAAAATATAAACGTCATCATAATTGCTTATGTGTATGAAAATTATTGATTGAAAAATGAAAAATTTTCTGCTTCTGACAAATACATATTATACTCTCCACAATATTAAAAATCATTAATTTATCCAAGCATAACAGCATCTTTAAATTATATTTTAATCCAAGTATAAGTAGAAAATTGGGCTTAGGCACTATACAAATTACATGAAGAGGACATAATCCTTTTCCTTTTAGAGCTCAAAGGAATGCTAACTGTTACATGCATTAAAATCCACACACCTGTACAATAAACAAATAGATGACACTGGGAAAGATATTAAACATTATTTTCATTCTTTTCAAAGCCATTTATCTGTGTTCTGAATATATTCATCACTAAATCAGTGGATAAGAAAAAAGAGAAATGTCTTTGTCCTTCTATAAAATGTTAGCTCTTAAATTTACTATTTTCCAATGTCAAAAAAGATCAAAACAAAACACAAAGGAAACTCAGAGGACTGCAAGGTAGGAGATGCCGTCGCTCTTTACGAGGTTTGCCTTATCAATCAGTCAGGAAAGGACGTGCTGTTCTCTGGGCGTCACCTTCTCGTGAGTCTCAGAACCCATTGGATTACTTTAAAGCATCTGAGGCATCCACTTGAGTCACTGGGCCCAAGAGCTCTTTTATTCAGACAAAGTGCCCCTCGTTAGTAACTAGAAAACAGCGTGCCTTCTAATTCTCATTTATTTCCTATATAACTCATTTTATTTAAAAGACTGTTCAAGTCAGATACTAAATCAATAGATTGTGTAATAATCTCTTAACAGGGGCTATTTATATAAAGAATTCAAGCATTCCTAAGCGGAAAGTTACTACAGGAGAAAAAGAATGAGAACCATTATGTGTCTTAACTAAATCAAGTTCATTTCGGAAGCAGAAAAATCTATCAAGAGCTTCGTGACAAGAAACAGTTCAAGAGCTGCAAAATTTTCTGGCAGTGGTGGAATGAGACAATTCCCAAGTATAAAAGCTTGGGGTATTCATCTTCAGAACCTGAATACAAGAGGCCTTCTGCTAATCCACAGAAAATTATACCGTTGACTCGTGAAGAAGGCATGCAAGAGATCAAAAGATGAATCTGCCAAGAGCAGATGCTGAACCAGACTTGAGGGTATTATAAGACACTCCCAGCCCACGAAACCCTGTATCTCCGTGGGAAACCAGAGGTGTGTGACAGGGAGCGGAGGGGAAGGAGGGTCCTGTCAATATTTTTCTACGATTTTCTTCCTCCTCCCAATCTAAAGAATGCCCTCCTTTTGGGTAAAGTAGATTTCACGGAAACATAACGGTGGTAGGGTGTGGAGTTGCTGGGTAGGTGTATACTTAGAGGGACTCCTGCTTTTTCTCTTCCCTCACTGATTCCTCCTCCTCAATCCTCTCTACAGTATTTTTTCTTCTAAACACCTCAAAACTTTAAATGCCATGGCATTTTAATCTTGGTCTTCCTTTCTCCTTTATCTTTATTCAATACCTCGGTGATCTTATTCAGTCCTGTATGAATATGTCAATGACTCCCAAATTGATATCTCTAATCTTGACTTCATGACCTACCTACTGAACCATTCCCTTTGGATACCTAATGGCCGTCTCATATTTAACTTGCCTGAAATGAAAGCATTGGCTTTCACAGTCCCCACCCGCTCCCATCCCAAAATATTCACTTTAGCTGCAGCTTCCCTTATCCTAGATGACAGCAATTCCTTCCTACTGCTCAGATCAAAAGCCTTGGAGTTTTCTTTTTCTAATTTTAAAAATTTTAATATTTATTTTCAGGAGTACAGCTCAGTGGTTAGACAATTATATAATTTACAAAGTGGTCTTCCTGACAATCCCACCTGGCACCATACATAGTCATTCAAATATTATTGTCCGTATTCCCTATGCCAGTAATTTTCAAAACTTTGCATCTCATGGCATAGAAAAACTAATTACTAAATCCTGTGACACACCAAACAATATAGTACATCTTTTGCTGATCTGACCAAAAATAAGTATAAATTTTATTCATTCACCATGGACAGCCCTTTTTGAGTTGGCTATTGTCTCTTTTTATTTGATAATCTGAGGGAAAAGAGGTCAGTTCCCCTGACTAAATACTCAAGTATTGCATGTTTTAAAAATTCTTGAGGCATACTGGTTGAAAATCACTGCCTTATGCTGTACTTTATATCTCCATGACCACTTTGTCATTTCCTAATCCCTTCACCAACCTGGGGGTTGTTATCCTTGACTTGTTTCTCTCTCTCTCTCTCTCTCTCTCTCTCTCTCTCTCTCTCTCTCTCTCTCTCTCTCTCATTAAACACTCATTTAGTCTTCCTATAAACTCTGTCATGTCCTCCTTCAAGATATTTAGTACTCAGCCCTTTTCCTCCATTTGCATTGCTTTCACACTATTCAGGCCCCTGACATTTCTCATAGCTTATCTCTCAGGTCTTTGTTCAACCCTGGGAGACACAATGTCTTTTCATAAAGACCAAATAGAACCTAAATTTCCTTGTGGTTTCATAAATTTTCCTCCTACCTTTGTCTAGTTTGGGAAGATGCATCTAGTCTCTGAGTTGGGAGAAACATATTCGTATTAATAAAATGCACATTCTTCCAAATCTGTTGTTTAGCCAAGTCCTACATATTTACTATTGATACCCAACAGCCTAGATTTTCAAAATCCAAAGTTTCTTTTCTCTTCTTTGGTGCTACAACTCTACCCTGAGGCAATGGATGCTGCACAAATTTTACCTCCAATGGAGGAAGAACAAGTTGCAAAACAATTGCTGAGAATGAACAAACATATAATAAGTGCCTCTCCTCATATATACAGGCAAATTGAAGGGCCAGCTGCTTTACTTGATGTTGCTAGAATCTTTCTTGGCCAAGAAGGGAAGGGTTTAGTGATTTTAAAAATGTAGAGTCCCCAACAGTCTCAGAAATGGCTTTCCACATGTCTCTCTTTCTTCATTTGGCAGTTCTCCTGTATCTAGGATTTCCTTTAACAGGAAAATTTAACACTGAAGTTTTCATTGAAATCCTTAGTAACCTCTGAACCTCCTTTACTTTACACACTGACTCACCCACAGAATAATATACATTGCCTCTCTGTGACTTTAGGCCAGAGTTTAAATTAGTCTGTGGTGCAGAGATGAGTACTAATGAGAACTCTTGGAAACTCTGTACAGACCCAACTACGACAAGTATAAGTAGTCTTAGGTCAATGAACTCAGGTGTTTAAGAAAAGTCATTTTCTATTTTATGGATAAATTTAATGTCTACCTTGAATGCCTACTGCACTAGGTGAGAGAGACAAGATCTTAGTCAATTCAGGTTTTCTCCCACTTTGTTTTCCCCAGATCCCATTTTATGTTCTAGTCAAAGGATAAAAACAAATTACTAGGAACAACATTAATATATCTATGAAAAAATGGGTGTGTGTCTAGAGTTGCTTGGGTCTTGATAAGGATGGTCAGTGGCTGATGCCTTTGGTTGATTCGAGAACTAAAAATATCTAATTTTCATAATTAGAATAACTAATTCTAAAATGTATGTAGAACTACAAAAGGCCCTGAATAGTCCAAGAAATCTTAAGAAAGAATAAAATGGGAGTGTCAGACTCTTTAACATCAAACTATATTATAAAGCTACAATAATCAAAATAATCAAAAGCTACACTAATCAAATATATATGTGTGTGTGTGCATGTGTGTGTATCAATGGAACAGAATAGAGAACAGAAGTACATCTCCACTTACATAGTCAATCAATCTATGAAAAGGGAGGCAAGGATATACAATGAGGTCTTTAGTAAGTGTTGTTGGCAAAACTGGACAAATACATACAAAAAATGAAACTAGACAATATTCTTAAACTATATACACAAATAACCTCAAAATAAATCAAAGACTTATATGTTAAACCTGAAACTATAAACTCCCAGAAGAAAACATATACAGTAAACTCCTTGACATTGCTTATGACAGTACCTTTTTGGCTATATCTCCCCAAGCAAGGGAAACAAAAGAAAAAAATAAGCAAATGGGACTATTTCAAACTAAAAAATTTTTGCACAATGCAGGAAAGCATCAACAAAACAAACAATCCACTGAATAGAAGAAGATATTTACAAAGGATACATCCAATAAGAGATCAATATAAAAATATGTAAAGAACATACAACTTAACACCAAAAAAAACAAACAATCCAATTTAAAAAATGGGCAAAGGACATGAATAGATATTTCTCCCAAAAGGACATGCAGATTGCCACCAGACATATGAAAAGATGTTCAACATCACTATCCGCCAGGTCAATGCAAGTTAAAACCACAGTGAGAAATCACCTGACATCTATCAAAATGACTATCTTTAATAAATCGATAAATAACAAGTGCTGGTGAGGACATGGAGTAAGGGAACTCTCATACATTGCTGGTAAGATAGTAAATTACTACTGGCACTATGGAAAACAGTAGGGAAGTTTCTCCAAAAAATAAAAATAGAGCTGTCATATGATCCAGCAATTGCACTTGCTGGTATTTATCCAAGGGAAAAAAAGCACTAATTCAAAGTGATATATGTACCCCTATGTTCAATGCAGCATTATTAGTAATAGCCAAAGTACAGAAGCAACCTCTTAATGTCCATTAATAAAGAAAATGTGATGTATATATAATGGAATATTACTTAGCCATGAAGAAGAATGAAATCTTGCCTTCTGTGGCAACAAGATGAACCTAGAGGGTAGTATGCTAAGTGAAATAAGTTAGATCTCACTTATGATCATATCATCTCATTTATATGTGGAGCCTTAAAATATAAAATAAATGAATACACAAAACAAAGCAGAAACAGACCCATAGGTATGGAGAACAAGCTGATGGGGAGGGGAGTAAGGGATGGGAATTATAAACTAGAACTTAAAAAATCTCATATTTGTAATTTTAAAATGTAAGTACCAACACTGTTTATGTAATTCTATAATAGCGTTATAAGCCCCAGCAAAAACCTCAGTGGCTGATAAAAACCCACCTTCATTTTCACTGTGACAAGATCTTAGCTGAAAAGAAATTGTCACCCCCACACCAACAACAGCATGCCTCATGTAAAATGACAGGCAAGGGAAGAGCTGTGCAAAGGTATGTGGCTTCTACTCCTACTCTATACAGTAACTTCACTCATGTTCTTTTCTGTGGCTTGGCTAATTTATCAGGTGCATGTGTATACTCTTCTTGCCCATTCAAAACCTTACCTGTAAAGCTATAATATCAAAATATTTTTTCTGGTGATCTTTAATATGTGACCTCTTGGACAAAACTGAAAAGGCATATTATGGTTCTTTGTAACATGATAGATGATAGATTAGATAGATAGATAGATAGATAGATAGATAGATAGATAGATAGATAGATAGATAGATAGATGATAGATAGATACATGTATACATACACACATACACATACATACATACATACACACAGTGTTGGTTATTGGGTCTCCTGACAGCTGCAGATGTTTGCCTGGACCTGACAGCGTAGTGCTGCAGGCCAATTGGGTAGCAGGGGTTACCGAGACTCTGAGCCTTCTGGAGTGAAAACTGCCACTGCCTCTCCCCACCCTAGACCCTGAATTCCAGGGTTCTGGCATGCCCAGCAACTAACCTAGATTTTTGCTTTGTTGTTGCTGACTATGAGCTATGACCCCTGGTTAACCTGGAAATAGCAAATCTAGAACAAGTGAGTGCATCTATACTCCCGGCAAAATCAGCACAAAAATATGTCTTGAGGACAAGATCACTGCAAAAATCACTTTCTTTATACAATTTTATATACATTATATCAGTATTGACTTAAATACATTATATATTATTAAAAAGTGCATGCTAGATTCTGAAGGCAATAGAAAAAAGCATGTAAAATATTTCAACTATTTTATATAATTTCTGTCCTGAAATGATCTTATATTGAATGTATTGGGTAAAATAAAACACAAAAGTTAGTTTCACCTGTTACTTTTTTACTGTGACTATTGGACAGTTTAAAATTACATATCTACTGCATTTTTAGGACTATAAGACACATGGACCATAAGACACACCTAGGTTTTAGAGGAGGAAAATAGAAAACAAAATTTTTGAAGCAGAAAAATGTGGTAAAATATTGAATAACCTGTGACCCTGCTCCACTGCCACTCCCCTCCTCCTCGAGCCAGGTAAGCTACATTTGGACTGTAAGATGAACCCCACTCTTCCTCCCAAATGTGGGCGGGAGGAGTGTGTCTTATAGCCCGAATAATACAGTAGCTTGAAATGTGTTGGACAGTGCTGGTTTAGACTGAGTTCTCATTAAATTGCCTTAGTATACTTTAGGCAATTTTTTGAGAGTTTTTTTTATGAGAGTATTATGAGAATTTATCCCCAAATCGTATTAAGTTAGTTTTTTAACCTGAGCATCCTACTCCAAACCCTGTGTGCTTTTTTCCTTACAGAAAACCTCTCTCTCTTCCTGATAGAAACAGTCTCAGTTACACAAAGCAGACAGGAAGAGGCACTTGGGCTCCTCGCTCTTCTCCAGCATTTGCATCCAATAACGCATTCCCAGCATTACTTCTGCAGCTTCTATCATCGCTGAAACTCTTTATGTACAAAATCCTCCTGAATGAAATAAAGAGAGCAGATGAATGAATAAAACAGATTAGGATGTGATTTCCCTTCTTCTTTTGTTAGCTGCAAAATGTACCATATGGACTAACACAATGAGCCTCGCAGAAATTTGAATCTCTGACAATTTTTTTTTAAGAATGACATAAAGTATTCACGATGAATGAACTTTGAGCATTAAGTGATGAATGAGTTTTTAAATAACTATCCTTTCAGAAGTTGTATCAAGTGTCTAGTAGAATAAGTATCTAAGTTCCATTTAAGTGGCTCATACTTCAGGTTTTTGAACAAATCTAATGCCTCTGTGAAAGTGAAGTAAACTCTACACATTCCAGTGTTTGCATATGAACAGGTTTCAGAGATTTTGAAATTAAGATTTTATTTTACTTTTTTAAGATTTTATTTATTTATTTGTAGAGACAGGGAAGGGAGGATAAAGAGAGGGAGTGAGACATCATTGTGAAAGAGAAACATTGATAGGTTGCTTCTTGTACATGCCTTGACAAGGATGGAACCCACAACTCAGGAATGTGCCCTGACTGGGAATTGAACCAGCAACCTTTCACTTTGTAGGATGATGTCCAACCAATTGACCCACATCGGTCAGGGCGCAAATTAGGATTTTAATAAATTCTTTCAAAGTATCTTGATTGAGAAAACTAAATGAACTTTACTATGGTCCTTAAAAATACTATATTTCTAACTTTGAGTAAATGCTATCATTGCTTAGAATACCACAGAAATAATACTATTATAATCGTGTAGAAGATACTACTTGGCCAAGTATATATTAAATCAAAGATTTGTTGGGAACCTTACTTTTACTAACCAAATGAAAAATGAATTAAAAAGAAACTCTCCTGATTTTTTTTAGTTATTACAAAATAGTCCTAGAAGTCAGAAATTCACAGATAGAAAATTTATATATTAGAATTGGTAGGCTTTGAATAGACAAGTAGAAATAAAAATAAAAATAAAAATAATAGAAGCTAAAATGCAAGATAATTAGGAAAATCTTGACCTGTAAAAATAAAAATGCAAATAAATATGTTTCAAAATAGGCAGTATAATTACTATATGGTTTTAATTCTGCTTCTGGTGACAATACAGGCTTAGTACCTGGAACAACTTTTTGCTGAAAATAACTAATAATCTAGATATAATAAATATTTGTAAGTGTTCTTTAAAGAAACAATAAGATTACAAGAATAAAATAAATTAACAATTGAAAAAATCTAATTGAAGACTAGACACCAAAGAAGTAAACACAATTCTCAAGCCATCTTTCACCCTGAGATCATTGCCTAACCAGGTAAATTTAGGCTTCAATTTTTATAGACTCTTGAGATATTAAAAGTTGTCACTGCAAAAATATATAAACAGTTAACCAAAAGCCACCCTCTGCACCCTCCAACTCTAGAGGCTTGAAAAAAATTGCATATCTTAAAGTTAGTACCTAACAGAGGGGAAAGATCACTGAAAATTTGGAAGCATAAGCCAAGCCTCGCTCATGTTCATAGGAGAAATGTACAATGCTTCAGTTTGGAAAAGTTTAAGTTAACAATGATAAGTATATATTCCACAACAGATTCTCCCCTAGTTGCCAGAAGCAAATGAAAATCATCCCAAAAGAAAATCATTCCAAAGAATATAGTCAGCTCACAAACACAAACTAAAAACAAAAGGAAAATAGGCACTATGATCAAGAAACAGCAGGGTGAAAAAACTGAAATTGAAAGGATTTCAGATAAGGAGGACATTTTCAGACACAGTCTATGAGATAATTATGTCTAATGTGTTTAAAGAAATGTTTTAAAGCCAGAACATATGTGTTAGATGGATGAAGCATATTTAAACAAACCAAATATAATTTCTAGAGATGAAAGTTCAAAACACAGTGAACAGATTTAACAACACATAAATGAGAAGATTATTTGTGAACTCAAAAGTAGATACAAAGTCATCCATCATAAGTAGCATAAAAAGACAAAGAGATACAAAATTAAAAAGAAGGTTAAGAGACATAATTAAAGTGGAAAAGCATTACATACATCTATTTGGAATTGAAAAATTTGGAGATACAGACAGATGAGGTAATTTTTAAAATAATAGTAGTTGAAAATTATCCAGAACCATAATAACACTCAAATTAACAGACTCAAAAAGCCCAACAAAACCGTACCTAGGCACATTATACTAAACCTGCTGAAGACCAAAGCAAGGAAATGATATTAAAAGTATCCAGAGGGGAAAAACCAATAGCCCTTGAAGGAGCAGGAGGTTAGACTGACAGCTGGATTCTTGTCAGCAACTATGGAAGACTTAAAATTGGACTGATGTGTTTAGTATGTTGAGAGAAAATTATAGAATTCTGTGTCTAGCAAATATATCTCTCAAGAACAGAAAAAAATAGGACATTTTCACAAAAACAATCCAAGAGCGTGCCTAGCTGTTCTTCACTAGAAAAAATTTGCAGCATATATTTTAAGAGAAAGGCAAATGACTGCAGAAGGAGGGACCGAGTTCTAAGAAAAAAAGAAGAAAATGGGAATTGATTAGCAAAGTTAAATAAATATTAACTACTCAAAATTATATAAACAATGTGTCATAGAATAAATAAGACAATTAAAATATGCAACCACAAAAAATAACTATGAGAAGGATGAATGAGGTTAAGTGTCTAAAGCCTTTTGTGCTGAGAGCAAAAATGATACTAAATTTAGATTTTGATTACTGAAACATGCATATTGTCGACACAAAAATAACAGTAGAAATGGAGTATATGATTTTTAAATGGGTAGATTAAAAACAAAGGAGAAAAAATTAATCTAATAAAAAAGAGAAATATATAAAGGGGGTAGCAAACAGAAAGCTCAGAATAATATAGTACAGTATATATAATGTATCAGGAATTATATTAAATGTAAAAGGACTAAGTGCTCTATTTAGAAGGCAGATATTTTCAAAATGGATTTTTAAAAACAAAAACTAAATGTTGTTTTAGAAGGTCACTCCAGAGAGTCCATTTCCAGGAATATGGAGGAGACTTACATTGTTCTATTCCTTCCACTAAGCACAACTAAAAAGTTTGGACATTATATACAAAACAAACATAAGATGACCCCCGTAGGTGGAGAGAAACAGACAGGTGGGCAGAGGGGCTTGAGGCCAAGGAAGGACACATGGGTGAGTTCCAGGTTTTCTTTTTACTTTATGGATCTCTGATTGTTGCCGACAGAACCACTGACCTAAATACACCAATAGGGGCAAGCCAAAAAGCCCCAATAAGCCCCAATAAAAAACATACTCCCTCTAGCCAAAAGACAAAAAAAAGGGGTTTAGCAACTAGAAAACTTTTAGACAATGATTGTGGACAAACATTACAGAAAACAACTGTGGCCTGACTATGACAGCAACAAAAGCCAAAAGGAGAGCCAGACTTGGGGTCCACCCAGGCTATACAGGTGTGCTTTAGACTCCCCACCCTGCAGAGGTGATGTCAGAGACCAAACACTGGGCTGGGGCTTTATCTCTGCTGAGTGTCCAGGAGCCCCCACCCTGCAATGTCAACAGAGACCGCGTGGAAAACTGGAGTTTTCACCTTCGATTTCCAGTTACGAGGTCCCTGAGTGCTATCTGAGAGTCAAGATTTTCACCACTGCTAATGGACTTAGGACCTGACCACCTGACAAGGGAGCAGTGATGAGGCACTCTCGTCCCATTCAGCCAGGGAGGTGTTGGTCCACACCTAAAGGGGAGCCACGGCTTCCCCCTACCCAGCATTTGCAAGGCGGTCCCACCCTCTGCCCCACTTCCTCTGCCACAGAGGTGTCAGAAAAAAACCTGTTAAAACAGAAGGTTTAAAGAATGTACAGAATCTCATAGAATAATACTTATACTCATTTCAATTAAAAATCATTCACCATGCCAAAAATCAGAAAGGCCTTAAACTGAAAAAAAGATTCATTTGAAACAGTGATTTTCAACTTTTTTCATCTCATGGTACACATAAGCTAATTACTAAAATTCTGTGGCACACCAAAAAAATATCTATTTTTGCCAATCTGACAAAAAATGGGTACAATTTTGATTCATTCACACCAGATGGCTATTATTGCGTTGGCTGTTGACATTTTTTTTATTTGACAATCTAAGAGAAAAGAAGTCAGTGCCACTGACTAAATATTCAGGTGTTGCATGTTTTAAAAGTTCTTGCAGCACACCAGTTGAAAGTTGCTGATCTAAAACATAGGGATACAGAAAGTTTGGATGTCACAAGACAAGGAGGAAACAAGACACGTCAAGCAAGAACCAACCAAAAGAAAGCTGCTTGGCTATATGTAAACTACAAGCACAAAATAACTTTTAAGACAAGAAGCTTTACTGAGAAAATGCATCATTTTATCTAAAAGTCTCACTTAATCAGGAAGACAAAATTTTAACCTACCTAATAACCCATCCTCAAACCTTACAAACAAACACAGCCAGAACTGCCAGGAGAAATGGAAAACGGGGGTCTCTCTGTCACAACACCCTAGCCTACTCTAACTGAAATTCCTACACAGTGGAGTTAACTCACCAAAAAGCCCACTTCTATTTTTGAAGAACTCGAGCAATCAAGTATTGAAGAGCTTTTTCCAAAAAAAAAAAGAAATATGGTGTGTTAGCACCTCAGTCACATGTGCGTCTCCTCTACCACTCTGGGCATCCAAGGAGGTGTTCTGAGACGTGGAGTTGACTGCTGTACTTGTCGAGCGGAAGTGGAGGTGGGGGATAGGGAATGAAGAGAAACGGCCTGGGAAACCAACTATGCCCGGTACTCACCTGCACATCTCACTGCTTCGGAGTGCAGGGCTTTAGTGAAACTCAACAAATGCACTAGACAGTTCCACAGACATGAATAATATCTGTTGAGATAATGGCATTTCCTGCAGAATACATGACAGTAATGATTTCAGAATGCTCCCATTAGAATACGCCATGAGTCAGTCACTCAGAAACAAACATGCCTTCCACACCAGCAGTTAATCTCAAGTACAACCCCTTATTACTGTGCTTGGCATTGCGCTTTCCTGTGGTTGCTTAGACTCTCCTGTGAGCACTTAGAAAAATATCCCAGGGGGAACCATAACTTATCTTTCCCTGGGAAAGGTCCGAAGGCAAGGTTAAGAGAAACAAAGAGAAGCTTCTCCTTACCAACCACCAGTCACCAAGGAAAATACAGGAGTGAGCCAAAGGTCTCATCGCCAGTTCTTAAACAGTCTCAAAGGCAAAAGCTAAAAGGAACAGTCCTTCAACTAGCCAGTAGTGTATGAACAGAGACAGTATCTCCTGGGAGGGCATCAAAAAATTCCACAGATTTTCCTCTCTGCTCCCACTGCTGTCCTATGAATGTAGCTTTCCCATGCTGGTAGGAGTGGACAGAACTGAATGCTACAGCTTCCAAAAATGTACCACCAACAGGGGGCACCCAAGGAAAAGCCTGGAACCTAAATAAGATTACTGAAGCTACATTGCTCTCTCAAGGGCAGTCTTTCACAACCTACCTTTTCCTAATCACCAAAACAAGGAAACATGAAATGCCAGATAAGTGAAGAAAAAAGGAGGTCTACCCTCACCACATGATTCTGACAGCCAGCAAAGTTGAAACCAAGCCTGGCAGACAACATTTCTCTCTCCCAGCATCGTTACCAGGAAACCACAGGAGAAACAGCTGTCTTGTGAAAGGATTTTATCTTAAGTCTAAAAGTATTGATCACTTGGACTGTACGTAGTCCTCCTTACTGGAAGACTTTTATTCCAGGCTGTAATCTAAAAGACCAAAACCTTCGCTGCTGGAAGCTTTTCCATTGAAAGCTAGAAGCTTTTCCATTGAACCACATGCAAAACACCTCTACATTCTGGTTTTCATCTCCTCAGCAGAGCTAATTATCCCATCAGCCTGTGGAGGAGTGGGAGGTTATTGTTCATGAACCCATGAAAGGGCATAACATAACGGTGCAAATGAGAAAAGCTTGAAGCCTGTTTCACCAGTTAAAGTCTATCCTGGAAAATACTCATTCTCAGAGGAAGAGGGTGGAAAATACACTGTAGCCTTTATATAGAAACTTTTGAGGAGAATATTAGCACTGTATTTAAGCAAAGCAAGAAATAGCTGTTCAACTCAGTGCCTCCCTCCATCACTCCAAGGCCACATTTTTAAGGACATTTTGTTGTTATGAAACAGGATCAATGATTCTACTTGTCTGACCTAGAGAGGCATGCTAGTCCTCGGTTCTATAGCTTCTGCCTACGATGCACTGACTGAAGGCTGTGGAAAGTGCTGAAAGAGGTTGGCTGTCTAGCATGTACCCCAACTCGCATTTGCTGCTCCTGCATGCTCTCAAATAGTATTCCTTAGCATTTACTCTAGGCAGCAGAGCGGGGTAAGTAGGGGAGCCAACTAGAAGCCAAGCGCCAGGAGGAGAGTGGGAGAAAATTAATTTGAGTTTCGGGGTAACCCTTGGGTATTCCAAGAATTCTCCCTGTTTTTCAAAAACAGGGAGCAATTTATTTGATTTTAGGGCACCTGCATCCTGGGATAGGCCTTACTTATTCTACTTCACACTTTCTGGAGAATAGTCAATGAAGGTCTCAAGATGTGAGTACATGAAGGAAGAGTCTTCACCTTTTTAAGACTAAGTGTACTTAGCCGAGTTTTGTATATGTGGGCCAATTAAGAAACAGCCAGAAACCAGGAGCCCACTTGTAATGCCTCAACTGTTGGAGGAGAAAGGAGAAAATCATATAAGATGCAGGAGAGTTAGCGCCAGCCCAGCAATAATGGCTTCTTAAAATGCTTTCCAGGCCCACCTGAAATAAGTGCCTCTCTGAGGTCTTTCCTTCCTTCCCAGATAGTTTTGCCACTGCAATGTTATCATAGTTCTTAAAGCCCAATAATGCCATTATGTATTTGGAGCTCTATTCCCTCCCACAGGCAGTGTATTTATAAGAGCAGGCCCTTGACTCATTTGCGCCCATATACCTGGCATTTAGCACAGGTTCTGGTACTCAGTAAGTGTCTGAGGAATGAGTTAGGGATATTTCCTCAGGGATCCTCAACTTAAAGGAAATAAAGCATCTATTCTTGCTCACATGTCACTTGATAGGACTGATGAACAGTCATACATATGCTAATTATATGTGTAAACATAGCTTACAACCTTGGGGGGTCTTGAGTGATAACCAGCAGTCCTATTCTTTTTCCTACTCCCTGGCCAGCTCTGTTTAAAGCTCTAATGCCTCTAAAATAAATTCCAAAATCTGACCACAGCAGATGTTCTCAGAGTACTCTACTCAAAAATACAGGCCATCAGGTACAAAAGCTTTTCCTCTTTACCTCCTTACCTTCGTATTTAGACTAATCCTTTTTACTTGTTCCCCTTCACAGAGGAGTGTCATATTCCTTACCAATGTGAACCACCCTTCCAACACTCTCCAGGATTTCTTCCCATCAATTAGCCACCTAATTCTTATTTTAAGTATATTTTATTGATTATGTTACTACAGTTGTCCCAGTTTTCCCCCTTTGCTCTCCTCCACCAGGTACCCCCCTTTCCTTCAGTAATCCCCCACCCCACGTAATTGATGTCCATGGGTTATACATGTAAGTTCTTTGGTTTCCCCATTTCATATACTATTCTTAATATCGCCCTGTCTTTTCTGTACCTACCATTTATGCTTCTTAATCCCTGCACCTTTTCCCCTGTTCTCCCCTTTGCCCCTCACAGCTGATAAGCCCCCACATGATCTCCATATCTATGATTCTGTTCCTGTTCTGATTGTTTGCTTAGTTTGGGGTTTTTGTTTCTTTGTTTGTTTTTGTTTTGGATTCAGTTGTTCATAGTTGTGAATTTGTTGCCCTTTTAATGTTCATAGTTTTGATCTTTTTTTTCTTAAATAAGTCCCTAACATTTCAAGTAATAATGGGTCGGTGATAATGAACTCCTTTAGCTTTACCTTGTCTGGGAAGCACTTTATCAGCTCTTCCATTCTAAATGATAGCTTTGCTGGATAGAGGAATCTAGGTTGTAGTTTTTGATGTTCATCTCTTTGAATACTTCTTGCCAGTCCCTTCTAGCCTGCCAAGTTTCTTTTGAGAAATCAGCCGACAGTCTTATGGGAACTCCTTTGTAGATAACCTTCTGCTTTTTTCATGCTGCTTTTAAGATTCTTTCTTTACCTTTAACCTCCGGTATTTTAATTATGATGTGTCTTGGTGTGATCCTCTTTGGGTCTAAACTGTTTGTGAATCTCTGTGCTTCTTGGACTTATATGTCCATTTCCTTTGCCTAATTAAGGAAGTTTTCTTTCATTATTTTTTGAAATAAGTTTTCAATTTCTTGCTCTTCTTTTTCTCCTTCTGGCATCCCTGTGGTTTGGATGTTGGCATGTTTGGAGAAGTGCAGAGTCTTTTTACACTATTCTTTTTTTGTGGGGGGGGGGAATTCTCTTTTTTTCTTTCTGTTCTGGTTGAATGTTTATTTCTACCTTATATTCCAAATTGCTGATTTGAATCCCAATTCATCCCCTCCACTATTGGTTCCCTATAGATTTTTCTTTATTTCACTTAGTGTAACCTTTATTTCTCCCTTTATGTTGTTGCTGTACTCAGTGAGACCTTTGAGCATCCTGATCACCAGTGTTTTAAACTCTGCATCTGTTATCTCTATTTTGTTTTGTTCTTTTTCTGGGGTTTTGTTCTGTTCTTTCATTTGGTCCATAGTTCTTTGTCTACTCAATTTGGCAGCCTCCCTGTGTTTGTTTC
>PVKM010017801.1:0-25584 GCA_004027735.1 Carollia perspicillata
TTACCTGTATTATTTATAAGATTGATTGGAGAGTATGGCATCTACAAGGCAAGTGGATTTCTTAATACAGATGCCTATAATTAGGTAGACTGACTCATCAAACCCTGGACCACCTGGACTTGCCAAAGTCCAGACTGTACACCAGAGTCGGCCTCGTGAGGTAGATTTTCTGAACTTTCCCTAAAATTAAACTTGCCTCGCTCTCTGAGCTCAGGTCTATTTTCAGATGAAAGCCTGCCAAAGACGGGAGCGTGTGGTCACTTTCTTTTCTGTCACTTCCCCACCTTATGCTTCTCTTGATGCTCTGACTGGCCCTAACTCTTCGCCCTTTTCACTAGTCCTCTAGGGATTCTTTAAATCTGGAAATGAGAAAGGTTGGGAGAAGAGGAAAGGCACGAGAAAGGTCTTGCTGAACAGACGTCTGTGACCTGACGTCAGCACTCTCTCCCTGCCTTTGACAGCTGTTACCGGCTGACTCGGTTTCTCAGAGGTAAGCTGCTTTGTGTAGGCTCCTGCCAGTTCCCTCCTCCCCCTCCCGTACGTCAGTGCAGTTAGAGCTTGCAGATACATCTCTTCTTTGCTGCTTTAGTCACAACCTTTCGCGTTTAAATTTCACAGTCATGGGTCAAACTCCAGGCTGCATGTGTCAAGTTCTCCGAGTGGTTCTTCCAAAATTTCACTCCTTTGGTTTGAGGTGAGAGAAAAGAACCTCTTCCCCATCCCACTCTCCTGGCCTTTCCAACATGTTAAGTATTATTCATAAGGTAAGTGATGGTTTTGTGTCTTTTGAGTGTGACGGAATCCTTTCTAATTTGTCTAAACTGCAGATTTTATGAAGGGTGTTATAAAGCTCATGGTATTATGGGAATGCTGGAGGACTGGCATCTCAGCTGAGATTTCAGTAAATACACTTGGAACCACCCACAGAACTGGCTTGGTGGGAGCTCTGCATCCTACCACTTTGGAACGCTGTTCTGGTTGGGCAGCTGTTGACCCCAGAACATGCTGCCTCTTCCCAATTCTCCATGTATGTCTCTGCTAAACCAAAATCTCATATGGCCAATAACAACAGTGAGGAAGAATGGGAAATATATGCTGTTGTTTTTTATTTCATCTTGGAAAGGCAGCATTCATAATGGGCATCCATGAGTATTTCCAGATGTCCAAGATAAACCACAGACTTCTTTTTGGTGATTTCTTTTTCTTTTCTTCTGTTCTTATTTTTATTTTTTGATGTTAGAGAGAGGAAGAGAGACAGAGAGAAAGAGAGGGGAGAGAGAGAAATATTGATTTGGTGCTCTACTCATTTATGCATTCATTGGTTGAGTTTCGTATGTGCCCTGATGGGGGATGGAGCCCACAACCTTGGATTATCGGGACAACATTCTAACCAACTTGGCTGCCTGGCCAGGGTGGTGATTTCTTTTTCATGTCTTCAAAGACAGCTCAGTGCCTTGCTTTGAGAAATGGGGATATTTAGCACCTATTGCTTTGTGTATGTTGTGAGTTAGAGCTCTAACTTATTTATTTTTTCAATAAGAAGAGCCATTTCTCCCCACCATCATTAATATTTCTGCATTGATTTTTAATGTGGCCAGAACATATCTGGTATTTGTTTCTGTTTCATTGGTCGGATCACTATCCCTTCACCAGCACTGTGTTATCTTAAATCCCCTTACCTTATTCTTCAAGAGTATCTAGACTCTTTGTTCTGCCCTATGTATCTTAGAGTCTGTTTGTCAATCCTGTTGAGATGTTTGCTGAAATCAGTCTTGGAGAGTTGATGATATAGGCAGTGTTTACCGTCCCTGTGATAGCAAGTCTTCCAATCTGTGATTTGAAGTCTGCATTTATCCAGATTTTCTTTTATATCCTTAATAAACACTTAGTTATTTCTCTGTAAAGGTATTTCTCTGTATTTAAGTTGATTTATTCTTAGGTACCTTATAATTTTTATTACTTCCGGAAATGACTGTTGTTTAATGATTATTTTTTGATTGGTTATTACCAATGAATGGAAATGCTATTTAGTTTTCCATCCTGATCTTGTACCCATCAATATTGTTGGACTTTCTTACAGTTCTGTTAATTGCTTTGCACATGTTCTTCAATTTTCTATTTATGTAATAATATTATAAAAAGCTAGGCATTTCAGTTGGTTTCCTTCCCACTTTTACGCCTCCTTGTAATCATTGGCTATGACCTACAGAACAATGTTTACAAGATGATAGGATAGTGGCTTTCGTCCCTGACTTTAATGGGAAACTTTTCACATTTCACCATGAAGTCTAATATCAGTGCTATGATCTGAGTATTTATGACCTCATTCCTTGACCCCCCTTCCAGTTTTGGGTGTTGAAATCCTAAAAGCCAAGATAGTGGTATGATGAAGTGGGTCCTTTGGGAAGCCAGTAGGTCATGATCGTGAAGCCCTTGGGAATGGGATTAGTACTTTTATTGAAAATGACCAAGAAAGCTCCCTTGCCCCTTCTGCTATGCGAGGTTACAGTAAAAAGATGGCCATTTAGGAAGTGGGATTTCAGCAGATGTGGACTCTGCCCAGCACCTTGATCTTGGACTTCCCAGCCTCCAAAGCTGTGAGAAATAAACGTTTTCTGTTTATAAGCTACCTAGTCTATGGCATTTTTTGTTGTTGTTATAGCAGCCTGAATGTACTAAGACAATTGGCTTGAGAGTTAGGGTGGAGTGTTAATTTCCTAAGGCTACCATAACAAATTATCACAGAGTGCCTTGAAACAAAATCAATTTATTATCTCAGTTCTGGAGGCTAGAAGTTCAAAATCAAGGTGTTGGCAGGGCCCTACTTCCTCCTAAGACTATAGGGAAGAATGTTTCCTTGCCTCCTTTAGCTTCTGGTGGTTTCTAGCATTTCTTGGTGTTCTTGGTTATAAATGCATCTTTCCAATTTCTGCTTCTATCTTTATATCACCTTCTCTCCTGTGTGTTTATCTCTGTTTCCAAATTTTCTTCTTATGAGTACACCAGTCATACTGGGTTTAGGGTGCACCTTAACCCAGTATGACTATATCTTAACCAGACTACATCTACAAGGCTCTCATTTCCAAATAAGGTCACATTCATAGGTTCCAGATACATGTGAATTTGGAGTTGGGGAGGTACTATTCAACCCAGTATAAGTAGATAGATTCGATCAGGTAAAGAATGTTTCTTCTATTCTTAATATGCAAGGATATTTTATCTATCTATCTATCTATCTATCTATCTATCTATCTATCTATCTATTTTTAGAGAGAGGAAGGGAAAGGGAAAGAGAGGGAGAGAAACATCACTGTATGGTTGCTTCTTGCACACCTGCTACTGGAGACCTGGCCTGCAATCCAGGCATGTGCCCTGCCTGGGAATCAAACCAGCAACCCATTGGTTTGCAGGCCAGCACTCACTCCACTGAGCTACACCAGCCAGGGCTTAATTTGTAAGGATATTTTTAAAAGACTAAAAGAGTATAATTCATTAAAAGAGATTCTATACTTTTTCCAGGTAAAATGGGGTTATTACATTAGCAAACTTTGGATGCTTAGATTAAAAGCTGACTGTGAAGTTGTATTATTTCTGATATACTAATGAATTTCAATTAGCCAATAGATTTCTTTAAAAGACACTTATTCTTCTTTTACTTACTTTAAAAAATTATTTATATTTCTCCATCACCATTTATCCCCTCTATACCCTCTTCTACCTCTACCTCCCCTCCCTGCCCCTTGCAGTCATCAGAGAAGCCTAATTCTTAATCAGAAGTTTGCTAGGCATAGAATTTTAAGATAGAAAAGAATTCTTTGCTTTTAAGAATTTATCTTTGCATTTCTATTTCTTAATTTTCTTATGTTTAGTAAACTAGTAAAATATATTTTTTAGTTTAATACCTGCATTTGTCAGTATTAGACTAAATGAAAACATCAATCTTAGTGTTTATCATGAAATTGCTCTACAAGTATTCCACGAGGGTCCTAGTTCCAGTTACTCAGGGACAGACAAAATTAGGTTTATGGTTATAATAGAAATACATGACACAATAATTAATAAATGACAGTACTTTCACATACAATGGCAAAGCTACTTTTACCCGTGCCTGTATTGTCTATAAATAAAAAGTAAAAATGTAACTTCCCACCAGGTGGCAGTAGTATTTCAAATTGTTCTCCAAACACCCAGACAGAGTAGGGGCACTTCACTAAATTCAAAGAATATGATGAGGATGAGTTCTGTCCTTGCCCTCAACTAACTCACAGTTTGTATTTTGAATCTCAAATACATGTACTTTTTGTCTTTTTTTTTTTTTGGTAATTAAAAATTCTAAGTGTAGACTATTCTCATGTGTCAGAAGAAAGTGTGAGTACACTATTGCCATTTAGCCTGAACGACCAGTGAGTTGTGTGATGTGCCTGGAATCGAATGATGAGCTTAGTGTCATACCCCCACCCCCTCAAAAGTAAATCTATTAGCTATTCTGTAATAATCTTTCCGCCAAAAACAATTGTGGTTTCAGACATTGCATTTTTTCAAGATTTTTTTCTCTAGCTCCAGACAATTGAAACTGGAATTTATTTATTAGAAAATAATTGTGATTTATAGCATCCAGTTCACATTTATTGCATTCACTTTACAGTGTATTTTTTCACCCTAACTAGTAGTAGTGGAGTTGCAAGTTGATGGGAACAATCTTACTCTTATAATCTGTAAATTTCTATATACTCCATTAGGTTACTTAAATATATATTATTAAAATAACATTAAAGGTAACAGAATTATCCCATATTCATATATCCTGAAAAAATATTTTCTGTTTTTCTATAGAGTCTTTATCCATATTTATAGAGTTCAATTAGAGTACCCAAAACATTTAAAAATTTTTACTTATGACTTCATAAGCAATTTCTATTTTGCAGCCTAATCTTTATCCTTTTAAGTAGTGTCATAATATTTAGTTATAAAACAGGTTATATTTTACTTTATTTCTATGGTGGACAGATTATTTCTAATTTTATCTTTATCATTATCATTCTGTTTTAGAATATTCTTTATTATTTGTTTTTCTATTTTTATTGTATAAAACATGATTTTCATTGAGATAACAAATCAGCAAATGAACTGGTTAAGAAGTTATTTTTATTTAGTTTTTCATGCTGAAATAAAATATGCTCATTGTCATGAAAATCCAAACAATCATGAAACATAAAGAGTGAGTCTACTTGATCGTATGCTCTTGAGGGGAAGCTAATGTTATCAGTTAGATACTTCTTTCCAATCTTACATATATAATATATGCAAAAATTAGACTTTTCTGCCATTGGTTTCTGTCATTCACAATGAATGGCAGGCTCTTTTAGTATCCGTTTACATAAACTTACTTCACTTTTTCAAATAGTTGGACAATCTTTTGTTAAACAAATGTTCCATTTTATAGTGGATTCTTTATAGACATTTAAGGTGTTTAAAATTTTTAGCTTTTTAAAATTATTATAAAGATTCTTACAAAGTGCCCTGGCTGGTGTAGCTCAGTGGATTGAGCGCGGGCCTGCAAAGCAAACAATTGCGTTTCAATTCCCAGTCAGGGCACATGCCCAGTCAGGGCACATGCCTGGGTTGCAGGCCAGCTCCCAGCAGGGGACGCACAAGAAGTAACCATACATTGATATTTCTCTCCCTCTCTCCTTCCCTTCCCCTCTAAAGATAAATAAATAAAATCTTTAAAAAAAAAGATTGTTACAAAGAATATAGTGTAAAAAAATCTCTGAGTAGGTCAGATTATATTTCTGAAGATTAAATTCCTAGCAGAGGAATTGCTAAGTCAGAGACTGTTTCTTTGATTGTGATGAATATTGACAAATCCATCCCCCTGAAGTTGTTCTGTAAAAGTCACAAATCTTGAAGTCTGAGAATACAGTATCTGTTTTTCTCCATATCTGGTTTTGGTTGCTTCACTGGAAAAACAGGTATGATTTTAACCTGATAGTTTGACTTGGATGTCTGTAAGATTATTAATAAATCTTTTTCAAAGGTTAAACATT
Organism: Carollia perspicillata; assembly: GCA_004027735.1. Classification (NCBI taxonomy): domain Eukaryota; kingdom Metazoa; phylum Chordata; class Mammalia; order Chiroptera; family Phyllostomidae; genus Carollia; species Carollia perspicillata. The sequence continues at coordinate 6,048 of PVKM010017801.1, forward strand.
TTAGGTCACATGAGTGAAAAAGTGTTCATATACAACTCTGAAAATCTCTTCTTTTTCTGATTTCCAGTGTACACAAATTTGTACAGTGTACTAGTAGGTAAGCAAGTCTGAATTCGTAACAGCTTGGCCACCAAATAGCTGTTTGACTTTAGGCAAAACACGTAATCTTACTGTTCCTTAATTTCCTCCTTAGTAATAGCTACCAACCTCACAAGACTGTTGTGAAAACAAATAATAACAGTGATGAGGATAGTAATAATATTTTGAATAGTGATTTATAGCTTTCAAAGCACTTCGATGTGCATTATCTCTTTTGATCTTTATGAGAACTTTATGTGGTGGACGAGGCAAGTATATTTATCATCATTTTTTCACATAAGAAAACTAAGGCACAGTTAAGACTTGGTAACAATATCAAGAAATCTTTTTGAGATGTTCAAGTTACTACGAAAATGTAATACCAAGGACATGACACACTTGAATAGTGTTCCTGGCAAGGCACTTCGAGGGAATAGTGTGTGCATATGGCATTTCTTCCAACATTTCTAAGGACCCCTTTCTTTCTGCTTTTCCCACCCAAACTCCCTGTGCGTGGTTATAGAGAAAAATTTAAGTACCAGAAGATAGATATGTGTGTGATTTATAAATGTATGCATTATATGAATACCAAAAATTATTGAACAATCATTGCTTTTATATGGAAATTCTTGTCACCCATGCCCAGTGAAAATAGGATAGTTAAGTTTTCTTCTCTCCATCACCATGGGAAACCTTGGTTGTCCATCTAACTAGTAATTTATATTTTCTCAGCTTCCCACAGACCTTCATTGTAAGCAGTGATTTAGGGCACTGCTAAACTCATCCTGGGTGGGTTGCACATGAGGTTCTAGAGTTAGCCCCAACACACCATGCATACTGTCTTAGAGGAGAACAAAAGAACTCTTATGTGCTTAGCAAAGTGATTTGTTATTTTCTCACCCAATCTACAGGGTCAATTACACTATATATATATATATATATATATATATATATATATATATATATACACATATATATATATATATATTGTTTTCGGAGGGGTGGGTAAGATACTTGAAAAAAAAGAAAGTACAGACATTAACAGAAGTATGACCTAAAGTTCCAAAAGTTGACTTATTCTTTAAAAAAATGTATTGATCCAATAAATTCTTTCACATTTGTTTTTGTTTTCTATGGGCAGAAAGCAAGAAATATTAAATCTTAAAGTTCATTATGATGGAATGATTGCATAATTAATAATTTATTGTATTACAATGTACATAAATTATAATAAGATTTTTTCTCTAACTTGGATTATGTCAATAATACATAACTTTTGGAATATTGTATTTCCCATGGAATGAAATTTACAGTACAATGCACATTTTTCAATTGGTGATTAAACACATTCAGTGACTTAACTACATTATTTAGCTCCTTTCCCAGAAAAGGGAAACCTGTGAGCTAATGTCTGACACCACTTTATTACGGACACAGAAAGAAATAAGCAAACGAAAATGACAAAGGTAAATGCTTTATAAAAGGATACGTTTGAGAATGGCCAGCCTGTTTATTTTAATTGACTAAAAGAAATGGTTATTGAAAGCCTACTAATTGCCAGGAATTTGGGGTACCAAAATAAGTCAGATAATACCCCTGTCCAGAAGTTCACACAATTAATGTAGGGAAAACTATGGAACTTTAGACTTGAAAGGAAAATTTGAAATAAATTTATTTCATTCCTTTTCTTTTTACAGATGGAAAAATGTAACCAATGGTGTGAAGCACAAATGTTTTAATCATAATTTTTTCATCAAAAAAAATAGAAATCTGAGAAAATATGAAGAAAAAAACTGCATTGGCTCTCTTTGGCAATAGTTTAAGGATAGTTCAGCTTGAAGCACAGCTGAATCAAGATGCTCAAATCAATCTCTTCCTCTCCCTTTTCTTTCCCTTCCCTTCCTCCCACCTCCCTCCTTTTCTTTTCCTCTTGCTCCTTTTCTTTACTTGGCTCTACTTCACTTTTCATTTTAAACTCACTTTCTTCTGTTTCAAACAAGTGTCCTCATGTAACAAGAGAGATGATGACTGGAACCTTATCATTAACAAATTAAAACCTGGGAGAGTGTTTCTGTCTCCCTCCAGGGACAGGAAGGACTCAGATGAATTCTTTGGCTCAGTCAGAGTCACCTTTACACCACTGTGGTCTTCCAGGACTAACAATCTCTCCAAGTGGCACACAGAGTGGACAATTCTTCAAAGAATTGTGAGGAGGGATGGGGACTTGTAAGGTTACATAGAAAATATCGAAGGAGTCAAGACCAGAAAACAAGCCTCCTAGACTATGACTTTTTCAACATCACTGATGGTTGTGCTTATTGAGGGTGGTGGTGTCCACTTCTTTTGACTGAGTGCCCAGAACTGAATTTAGTAAAAGAGCAGCCACTATTCCTAGACTTTATTTCAGTTATCTGCCTTGTTCCATTATATATTTATTTTTAAATATTTATTTTAAGAATTTTATTAAATATATATTTTAAATAAAATTCACTTCATATCATTTTTATATATAATTTATTGATTGTTCTATTACAATTGTCCCAAATTTTACCCCTTGGCCCCTTTATACTCAACACCCCCCATTCCCTCAGGCAATCCCCACACCTTTGTTTACGTCCATGGGTCATGCATGTAAGTTCTTTGGCTACTCCCTTTCCTCTATTGTACTTTATATCCCCATGCTATTCTGTAACTGCCTATTTGTACTTGCTAATCCCCTCACCTCTTCACCTGTTCTCCCACAGACCCCTCCCATCTGGCAACCATCAAAATGCTCTTCATATCCGTGATTTTTCTGTCTCTGCCCCTCTTTGCTTAGCTTATTTTTTAGATTCAATTGTTGATAGATATGTATTTATTACCATTTTATTGTTCATAGTTTTGATCTTTTTCTTAAAGAAGTCCCTTTAACATTTCATATAATAATGGTTTGGAGATAATGAACTCTTTTAGTTTTATCTTGTCTTGGAAGCTCTTTATCTGCCCTGCAATTCTAAATGATAGCTTTCCTGGGTACAGCAATCTTGGCTGTAGGTCCCTGCTTTTCATGACTTTGAATATTTCTTGCCAATAACTTTTAGCCTGCAAAGTTTCTTTTGAGAAATCAGCTGACAGTCTTTTGGGAACTCCCCTGTAGGTAACTAACTTCTTTTCTCTTGCTGCTTTTGATTCTCTGTTTATCTTTAACCTTCAACACTTTAATTATGATGTGTCTTGGAGTGGGCCTCTTTATATACATCTTGTTTGGGACTGTCTGTGCTTTCTGGACTTGTATGTCTATTTCCTTCACCAAATTAGGAAGTTTTCTTTCATTATTTTTTCAAATAGATTTCCAAGTTTTTGCTCTTTTTCTTCTCATTCTGCCACACCTATGATGCAAATGTTGTAATGCTTGATGTTATCCCAGAGGCTGCTTACACTATCCTCATTTTTTGGATTCTGTTTTCTTCTTACTGTTCTGATTGGCTGTTTTTGCTCTTTTATGTTTCAAATCATTGATTTGATTCTCAGCTTATCCACTGGACTGTTGTTTCCCTGTAAATTGTCCTTTATTTCAATTAGTGTATCCTTTGTCTCTGACTGGATATTCTTATGCTGTTGAGGTCCTCCCTAAGTTCCTTGAGCATCCTTATTGCCAGGGTTTTGAACTGTGCATCTGATAGATTGCTTATCTCCTTTTTGTTTAGTTCTTTTTCTGTGATTTTGATCTGTTCTTTCCTTTGGGCCATGTGTCTTTGTCTCCTCATTTTGGCAGCCTCCCTGTGTTTGTTTCTATGTGTTAGATAAACCTGCTATGACTCCCTATCTTGATAGTGTGGCTTAATGTAGTAGGTGTCCTGTAGGGTCCAGTGGCACAGCCTTCCCTGTCACCCAATCTGGATATTCAAGGTGCACCCATCATGTGGGCTGAGTTGAGCCTTGATTGCTGTTGACAGGTCAATGGGAGGGATCTATCCAGGCCAGTCAGCCACAGTAGCATACTCCTTTCCTTTTAACATCCCAATCATTTTCATGTTTAACTATTCATATGCTTTGTCTCCATCTTTTTTAACTTAAAAAAAATTTCTACTGTAGTTCACATAGGCATATTAGTTTCAGGTGTATGACCCAGTGACTAGACATCTTTCTGTTTTTTAACCCTAATTTTGAGGTAATTTTTTGCTACTCTAACTTGGTGTGCATCTTATTTTGCTGGCAGTGACAGTGAGGTCCTATTTGAAGTTTTGGTTTAAAGATAGCCCAAGAGCTGTGGACACTCAGTCATTAGAGGGAAAGGTTGTAAAAAAATCACTGAATTACTGTGCTGACTAAGATGTCAAGAATATTTGTGAGATTTTCAAGAACTGCTGTAAAGGACATATGGACAAAACCAAGGGGGAGGGTGGAAGCAAGGGAGGGAGGTGGGTTTGGCTGGGGTAAGGAGGAGTGGTGGGGGGCAAATGCAGACAACTGTAATTGAACAACAATAAAATAATTTAAAAAACAAATAAAATATAAATACATTCTATTAAGAAAAAAGAATGTTTGTGATAATATTAAACTTACTCAACATTATTTTAAATACGAATTTGCAGGGTGGGCTTCTGAATTTTTTTTACTTTTTAAATTCTCACACAAGAACTTTTTTTTCATTACTTTTAGAGAGAGAGAGAGAGGGGAACATCAATGTGGGAGAGAAACACCCATCCGCTGCCTTTTCATACATGGCCCCAACCAGGGATTGAACTGGAAGCCTGGGTATATGCCCTGACTGAAATTAAACCCACGATCTCTTGGTCTATGGGACCATGCTCCAACTAGCTGAGCCACACTCCTACGAGATGGGGGTGGACCTTTTGAAACCCAAAGTACACAGATAACTATTTTACTTGGACTTTGCTCTGAGATCCTCACAACTTGGACTAAGTGGCTTCTGATTTCATTCTGCCAATACAGGCTGTGGTACAATGTGCAATATTCCCTGACCCTTGCATTTGAACAATAAAATAATTTTGTATGTGTGTTTCTGCAAGCAGGGTCAGAGGGTAACTCTGTATGAGTCAATTTGTTATAGAACTCTAGATGCTTCCCTGTCCCCCCAGCTCTCTCTGGAGCAATGGGAAAGTTTCTGTCTGAACAGTGATTTGGACTTGATGAAGACAACCTGTAAAGAGTTGACTACTAACCTAATTAGGATTGTTGGTTGGTTATACAGTTTGGGTCCTTTTATGTGTGTTCTTTTGGCTTAGTTTTATTTTCTTATTTCTTTAAAATATTTAGGTATTGCCTTTGTCATAAAAAGAGGAAACCTTTTATTCCAAAAAGACTAAGTAAATCATTTAACTAAAATCCAATTGATTTTAAAAGCCTCAAATGTTAACAGAAAAATTAAAAGTACAACAGTCATTTTCTTAGCTGTGTGATTCACATGATGGAATGGATATAGTTTTTGCTTCATGGAATTCAGAACTTAATTTGTTATGTTGAGTAGCATTTTTTTCTGGAAAATTGTTGAGAGCGATCTAATTGTAGTAAAACTGACAACTCTTATGAAACAATATTTCCTTTATTGTTCTATTGGCACAACACTGCTGGGATGTCTGCTTTGCATGATCACACTCAAGAATCTGGAAGCTCTCCTGCAGCTTTGCTCTCATGTCAATAGGAGAAACTGTTTTGATATCAACAGAGCAATGAGTCAGTGAACTCACAGACTACTCATTTCTTACCATGTTCATGTACATCAGAATACTTTATACCCTTAATCATTGAATGAGAGATTACCACCATATTGTACGTGAATACATTTAGATTAAGCAGTAAATTAGGACTTATTGCAGGTCTTAAAACGACTGAGTGATGCAAAGATGTGTTTAAGTCATATAAATACATCTAGTGGAAATAAGTGGAAGGCTTAGTGAAAACTTCTGTAGTTTGGGATGAAACACTGGAAGAGCAGAGTCACATTAGAAGGCTATTGCAACAGTCTGTGGAAGAGATGATGCAGGCCTGGGTTGAGGAAGCAATGAAAGGGATAAGGATCATGGCAAGGTTTTGGGAAAGTGCAGGAGTTAGAAAATAAAAAACAGCTGATGTACAAGGGTAAAGCATAGAGTGGCATCAAGGATGGGTAGGACGAATCCCCGGGTTCTGCTTAGTCCAAAGGTGATACAGCATACTGAGAAATGGAAGACAGGAGGAGCAAGAGCTGGGGGAAGAAAATAATGAATTGAATTTTAGACATACTGCCTTTGAAGTGTTAGAGGGACAAGCAGGTGGGATGGTTAGAGAGTGACCTGGACCATGTGGTTTTGGGAGGTCTGGGTCATAGTTAAGACACGAAGTTGGGTAATAATGTAGGGAGAGAGTGTATTGACAGAAAGGATATGAGACTGAGGCTGGAACTCTGTGGAACACTCACATTGAAGAGTCAAGTGAAGGAGGACATGCCAGCGGCACAGGCTAGAACTGAGAGGTCAGGGCTGTCAGAGCAGGACCAAAAGAGCCTTCACATCAGATTGGAGAGTTTTGATAACTGAAAACTTTATAATGAGAATGAAAAAAAATTACGGGGGAATTGTACCACAGATGTCATTAATGACCATTGACTTTGACAGTAAAAAGTCACAGGTAACTTTTCTGTGACAATTTCAGCAGAGTGATGTAATTAGGAACCAGATTTCAGTGGCTTCAGAACTAATGGGTCGCAAGTCAACAATGACATTGCCCTTTCAAACACTCAATTTTATTCCACGGCACCCTTCAATAAGCCGAACTAGAAGCCTATACTTTATCCTTCGCCAGCTACTTCAAATATATTATCACCTTCTATATAGTTTGATTACACATACATTTTCTCCTTTCTATCCCTGCTATAGATCCTAGTCTTCTCTCAGCTGGGCTCCATCCTCTACCCTGTCTCAGATTCATCTTCCTAAAATAAAACTTTGAACTTGTCATCTTTCTGCCAGAAACGTTGATGGCCACCTTCTAACCACATGATGAAGACCTAAGCTCCTTATAAGAGACCTCCAGTCTTTGGCATTCATTCATGACCTGGCCTCTCCATGCAAAAGAGGACTCCTCTCTAGTAATACTGAAATAACTGCACTTCCCTCAACATACTTTCTGTGGCTGCTCCTGCTTTCCCCCTTTATCTGGAACAGCTTTCTGTACTTGCTTTGATTAGCTAACTCTTATTCATCTTTCAGGATTTCACCTAAACATCACACATCCTTTATGTGGCCTTCATCATCGCCCGGTGTGGCTAAGTGCTGCTTCACTATATGGTTAGAATGTCCCACACAGATTACAATCATAGAATTCCCATACTGAGTTGCAGGTGTCTGTATGTGACAATCTCCCCCTGGACCTTGAGCTCCTGGGAGTCAGAAATGATGCCTTGATCCTCCTGTTCCTTTGTATTTAGTATCCCCTGGCACAAGGTGGCTGCTCAAAGGCTTCTTCAGCTGGACTGCGCAGTGGAGATGGGAAAGTAAAGGTGCTCAAGAGGCAAGGAGAGAACCCAACAAAGAGGTTTGAAAGAACTGGTGGAGGATAGAATAAGGATGCTACATCATGGGCTAGTTTTCACTAGGGGAGATACCTTTAACTATATGGCTGTGAGGAGGGAGGTCGAGATGAAGGCAGATGGAAGTCATAAGGAATGAAGTGAGGTTCGGGTTGAGGAATCTACTTTCTTTGCTAAACGGATGGTTAGACAGAGGGGGAAGTGTTCACCCAAATTTTGGTGAAAATACTGACAGTGAAGAAACACATAGAATATGCTTGCTTAGAAAGTAAATGTACATCTTAAATGCAGAGCCACTAGAAACATTTTATGCTGGAACATGCCATCTCTTAAGGACGCATTCATATACTTGAAGTTCTTTTTCGAGGCCAAGTTTTTGATGCACTTGTAGCATTTTCCTTGCGTGTGTGTGCACATGATGGTATCTGAAGATCTTTGCTTTTCTGCCAGGTGACAGGCTGGCCACCAGAGCTGGGAGTGGCCATGGTGATGTTGCTGTTAGTGGACACCAGTGAAACGTGACTCATGGCAAGACTGTCTGCACTGTGGGAAGAATAACTATAAATCATCTTGAGAAAGGCAGATTTTGTGTTAGTATTTTGCTTACAAAGAATAACATAACATTTGGGGAAGAACGTGCAACACAGGATCCCGTAGTTAGATATTAAAATAACGATAATCTCCACAGCTGGCAGATACTTGCCAAATGTAGTGGCGTATACGGGGATGAACGGGATCCAAGCTATGAAGTAAATGAGCATGCCAAATGTTATGAATTTGGCTTCATTGTAATTCTCAGGTAATTTCCTGCCTTTGTAGGCAAATATGAAGCAAATGGAGGCCAGGATGGCAATGTAGCCCAGCATGGTGCCAAAGGCAAGGAGGGACCCCTCCCCACATTCCAGGATAATGACTCTGGGCAAGGACACGTTCTCTTCCACAGCAGGGGCTGCAAAGATTAGCCAGAGTGTGCAAATGACAACCTGGACACCTGTGCAAGTGAAGATGATGGGGACTGGTTTATAGATGTGCTTCAGGAAGTTCTGTAACTTGGGATCGAAGCTGAAGGCTAGCAGAATTTTCAGGGACTTTGTCAAAATGCAGGAGATGCAGAGAGTAAAGCTCACACCAAATAGTGTCTGCCGGGTTTTACAGGTGAAGTCCTGAGGTTCTCCAACGAAGAAGCCTGTGCTGGCAAAGTTGAGGATATGACAGAGAAGGATCACGTAGCAGACCATTAATCCCCCGGATGATTTCACAATGGGCGTATTCAGGTTTCTCGTAAATATTATGCCAACAGCCAGGACAAACATGATTCCCAGTAGGGAGAGGGCCAGGAGCAGGACAGCCAAGGAGTCATTCCAGTTGAGATACTCCACTTCCTTTTCAAAGCACGTCGTGCTCTTCTCAGGGGCCCAATGAGTTTCGTTGTTGCATGAAAGGCAGTGATCCATGTCTAAAAGACAGAGGAGATTCGGTTACATCGCAAACATTTAAACTAGGCAGTCATCCAGAATGCTATAAATAGAATCCCCTTCAGCAGTAGTTCTAACTTGAAAATGGCTATAGATAATTGTCACAATGGTTACTTATTCAAATAAAGCATGCCCGGGACCCAAAGAAAGTGAGAAAGGATGAAGGCGAGGGAGAAGGAAGAGAGGGAGAGTAAAGAAGAGAAAGGGGAAAAAAAGCCAGCTGGGCTGTGAGTCTTTAGGAAATTAATATACTCAAGTTAGATGTCAGTCTGCTGTGAACCTGCTGTCACAGCTGGTGGTTCAGGGGCTCTGTTAAGGATAAAGGCTTTAGAATCAGACATATCTCGACTCCGCCTCTCTATCACTTATAATGCCTGCAATCTCAAACAAGTTAATTGAATTTCCTGAGCCTATTTCCAATTCTCTTAAAAAAAAAGATTCTGCCTCATTGGGGTGCTGCATTTGGTGAGATAATAACTATAAAACCCTTGTGTGGTGCATGCCATAGAACAGACACTCGCTGTGGCGGGAGCTAGCTACTGTTGTAAATAAGGCTGCAGTTTTTTTAAAGCAGAGACAGTATGGCTGGGTCACCCTAAAGCCCTCTGAAAGAGAGAGAACACGAGATTGTCATCAATGAAAGCTGATAAGAATTAAAGTTTATTTTCCCTCCGGGGGGTAAGGAACCTTGAGCCTCTCACACAGGCAGTGATAAGGCTGGAAATGATTTATGCCCAGTCTGACTGCAGGTGCCGCCCGGACAGTTGATATCAGTGATTGCATTTGCTCTCCGCTTCCACCCCCAGTGATAGGGTCCCAGCTACTTCCAAAAAGTGTTATAAAGTGCCTACATCCCTTCCTCCTTAACCTCAAAGTCAGGCTGTGTTTCTATTCCTAAACTTCATTGCCTTCCCAGCCCCCTCCTCTTCCAAATCAATTTCCTTGCAAATATCCATTCTTCCTTGTCTTTCCTTAACCACTGCTGCTAGAGTCTGCCATTTTATTCATTTCAGCCAACATTTACTGGCCTTGTCTGTGGCCAGCTGTGCACTGGAGATGTCGAAAGGAATAGATGCTATGCTCTAGAATAGCCTAAATCCTTGCTTTTCCTCCAAATTCGTGATCAGTCTTTTGTACTTGTTCTTGGAAGCAATTTGCCCTGGTTATCAAAAGACAGCCCAGGTTGTATGTTGAAAAACTCTCGTTCATCTTTATGGGAAATAAATGCTACATACTTTCTTGGCATTTTTATTTATCCCACTTGGCAGAGAGTTGTCAGATACCGTATTGCCTGGAACTCCTGCCCCGCAATCTCGTTACCTAATTATTTATGGAGCAAAGCCCATTTCGGTTTGGGGTAAATGGCATTTTTGTAAAACAATGACAGAACCTGGGTATTGGAATGTTTACATTGGGATAACTCTTCCCCTTGGAGCCAATGAGAAAAAAAAGAATAAGCATTTGGGAGCTTTTCTGGCTCTAGGGTTCTCAGTGTTTATAGGGTGAATAGCAATGCTATCATAACAAGGAATATGATGTTTTTAACGTGAGCTTAACTCCAGGGAAAGTGTTGATAGCCCCTTTTAGGGTTCTGAAGACTGGTGACCTCACTCCATTCTCAAATTTGTGTATTTTGCTCTGATTTGTCAAATTGTTAATAGGTTCAGCAGTTAGTAGCATCTCATCTCTGTCAACAGTTCATCCCCTTGTCTCATAGAGAGTTCTTTTTTAGGCTTCACTGTTGCCTCTTGGTAGGAATAATGAGATCTCCAGGATACGCAAACCTCTGCATGCAGAGATTCCTAGCACACTCAGTTTAGTTAGCTCAGCATGTACGCATTTATAGTTATTGTGCCCCAACTGCAAGTCAGGTGTGTGTGTGTGTGTGTGTGTGTGAGAGAGAGAGAGAGAGAGAGAGAGACAGAGAGAGAGAGACATGGCTAACAACTGACAGAGTACAGCCACTGTTTTGAGAACGGCTGGAGAGGAATCCAGCTGAGGGGATGACATTTTCCCTTGGAAGAGAATTTACTTTCATGTCTCCATTATACACTGTTTGCAAGTCTGCTAATATAATAGAAAAAATTCCAAGATAAAATGAAATTTCACTGGAATGTAATCTAGCAGTATCATGAGATGCTTTTTTTCCCTGCAAATAAAAAAAAAACAATCCAAAATAGGATTCACGTAAATGAAAAACTCCACCTGAAAGCGATGGTTCAGGTGTGTCACTGTACACGTCGTAGGGATTGTAATTACCTGTCTGATTAGTGTAGTGGTTTTCAGGACAGTTCACACATTCATAGCAGCAGGTATGTTGACTTTTCGTGGTTTTCTTCATTTGCCCAGGACTGCATTCCTTGGAACATTTGGACTGAATTTGCTGCAAAGTGAAAAGAAATTCAAATAAATTTTGAAAAGATTCATTCTAACTAACTTTGACTTAATTTAAAGACATATTTACCACATAGATTTTGGTATTTTTAAAAAATAGTGTAATAAAATTGTCATCTGAAGAAATGTGAACTAGTCTAAAAGAATAGAAAATAGTGCAGACAGTAAAACTGCTCTGTGGGTTCCGCAGGGCCAGCGTTGAACCTGAAATGCCCACACTCCTGGAGGACCCTCCGAGAGCACCGGAGGGTTTAACACCAAGATAAGCTGGACCACATTACAGGGACAAAAGTGAAACCTTTCTTCCCAGCAACACAGTCGCTTGTAGCCCCCGACATAAGGGACAGCAAAGACATTCTAAAGTATCGATAACTTTGGGAAGTCAATAGATTCAGGATTATCTGATTTGTTGGACCACAAGTTTTGAGGACTCACCAGAAATGCTGATAGTCTACTTAGCCTGTATATTGACAAAGGGATCGTGGAATCTGACCTAACTGATCTCAGGTATTACTAGTTTCTACTACCTCCTTGAAATATTTACGATGCTTCCATCAGAAAGGCAAACTTGTCTCTCTTTTCATGGTGGTCATCCCCTTCCATTTAGTCACTAAAGGCACCAATCAGTTATTTGTCATTGTATCACCTCCCCCTCACTGAGTATCTCTCCTAAAAAGTCTGAAGATAAATCTTGGTAACAGAAAGACAAATGCATTTCTATCTTTCAAGGAAATAGTTCTTTGCTTTACTGAAACATCAGAAGGGAAATTAGAACAAGGATACTGGCTTGAAGCATTTCTACATTTATTCTCTCATCCAACACATATTTTTTGGTTTCCTGTTATATGCCAGGCACCAGTGTAATTGCCGAAACCACAGCATGGTTTAAAACACAAAAACCCATGTTCTCATAGACCTTCAGTTCTAGTTGACAAGATCGACAGTGAATGTGACAAAAATAAGCAAAATATATAGAATGCTCTCCAGTGATAAGTGTTAAGAAGAAAAAGAAAGACAGGAGGGTGTTTAAGAAGTATTAGGTTGGCATTGCAATTTTAAGCAAGGTGACGAAGGATGGACTCCCTGAGACAGTGACATTTTAGGAAAGGAAGAAAGCAAACCACATAGACAGGCAAAGGAAACAGCAGGTGAAGCCTTGAGCTAGAAGAAGGGAAGGTATGCGTGCAAGAGAGAAAGCCCATGGGGTTGTAGAAAGGGATGAGAGCCAGGGGCAGGTAGTAGCAGTTGAGGTGGGGAGGCACAGCGGCCGGTCGCGTAAGGTATTTTAAAGGCATTGACTTTTACTCTGAGCGGAATAGGGTATATGGGGGGTTCTGAGCAGAACATTATATTTTACAGGGTTACTCTGGCTGCTGTTTTAAGAACACACTGAAGCAGGTAAGAGTGGAAGCAGAAAGTAGTTAGAAACCTATTGGCTTTGTCTGGGTGACAGGTGATAGTAGCTTGGAGTTGGAGTGGTGGCGGGCAAGTAGAGGCCAAAAAGCGTCGGATTCTGGACCTATTTGAAAGTCAGACTTTGATTAGATTTGAAACATAACAGAAAGAGAAGTGACAAGGATTGCACCAGGTTTTTCCATGAACGACTAGAAAGAAGTGGTCATTTACTGAGATGGGGTATTTGTGGGAGCTCAGTTTCAGAGAAAATCCACGTATGTGACTATTAGACAGCCGGGTAGAGATTATATCCATTAGGCAGTTGGGCATTTATTTGGGTTGAGATTCAGAAGGTAAAAATCTGGGAGTCATTTGTCTTCTATATAGTGACATTGTTTAAATCCATGATCCTAGACGAAATCACGAAGAAAAAGTGGAGGCAAAAAAGGAGCATTCTGAACTCTGGGCACACTGATATTTACAGGCAGTGGGAATGAGGAGGAACCAGCAAATGAGACCCAGAAGCAGTGGCCAGAGACAGGAAGGAAGTCAAAGTGTAGTGTCACGGAAGCAACTGAAGCATCGCAAAGAGGGGAGCATGATTAGCTGGCAAATAAGATGATTCTGGGATTTATTAACATTGGTGAACTAGACATAAAGGGTTTTGATGGGTTGGAAGAAGTAAAAAATTATGAAAGGAGAGAAATTGGGGCCAGTGAATATGCTGAACCTTTTCAAGGAGTTTTGTCTTAAAGGGAAATAGAAGAGTGGGCAGCATGTGGAGGGGGAAGTAGGATACCCAAAAGGAGAAAAGGATTTTCTTCTCTTTTTCTAAGAGAGGAATAAGAGCATATTTATATCATCATGTAGATAACAAAGGAGAGCAAATATCTGAGGATGTAGGAGAGAGCGGAGAATTGCCAGGGCAATATCCTTGAGTAAGCGAGAGGGCTTGGGATCCCGAGGTCAACGGGAGGAGGTGACCTTGGCTGGGAATGAGGATAATCTATCTGCAGTGCCAGGTGGAAGGCAGAGATACAGGCACAGGTGTGGTGGCAGGGGAGCACTGGAGTTCTTCTCTGATTGTTTCAGTTTTGTTAGTGAAACAGGAAGCAAGGTCAACTGAAAGTGAGGAGGGGGAAGATGTGTCGGGGCAGAGAACAGAAGAGAAAGTGTAAAATAGTCATGTATGTAGGTGGTCAAATTAATGGACTAGGGTAATAATCTGATTGACCAGCAGCATTAAGGCCTGCTAGAGGTTAGAGGTCATGAATTTAAAGTGAGAACGGTCAGCAAGATGTTCCCCACCCAAGTTCAGCTACGTGGGGGCTACATTGATTACGTAGAGACTTTAACGAGGATTTTGCTTTGGTCATATGAGAATGACCAAGAGAGAGAGAAGGGGACCAGGGAATCGAGGGCATGTGCAAGGGAGAAAACACACAAGTAGATTATGGAATTTAATGAAAGAAGTCGAGGACGGTGAACAGGCAATAGGATTACTACAGGTCCTGTTGGGGTCAAGGACTTTTGCAGGTGAGATAGCAATTAATTTGAATGCTACAAAGCAACTCACAACAGAATTACCTTAAGACTCCTGAACTCATTTTTCGTTTCCTGGTTCACGTCAGTAAAGACATCATGCTTCAGGTCATATTGTGCCATCTTGGTGATAGCCATGTGGCCATTGCTCTCCTTCCAGAGTACAACATCATATCCAGTGTTTATATCCCCATGGGCATTGAAATGAAATAGCTCCTCTCCATCCGTGAATGTCACATTTTTCAATACATTGAGTAACTATAAAAATAATCGTAGAAATAAACACTAATAGAAATAGTGTAAGTGTATCCATTATATCAATTATTATAACAATGCCTTACAAGGAATATCACTTAAAATGAGAAAAAAAGATACCCTGAATCAGTGAGTGTGGTAACTACTTGTGAAGGGTCTTAAGTACCTGGCAACAATTTGAGAATTCTAGCTTCATTTCTGCCAAGGTCTTGCTCTGTAAATTTGAGAAAGTAAGTTAGTAGTTATGGGAGGTAGCTGTTCTCGCTCCTACAATTGAAACCTGGGCATCTTCATTTTCCCACACTGCGGAATTTCAGAATGAGTCCTCTGGGGTGATGCCTAGGCTCTGATTCTGGGTCCATATCTCATTAGTGCTGTGATCTTGACAATTATAATTTGTCCCTAGAGCTCAGCTTCTCCATTTGAAAAAAAAAAAGTGAATGAAATCTACCTGATAGGGTTATTGGGAGGATTAAATACTATTCTGAATGTAAAGAATGTAGCCCAGGACCTGGCACAGATTAAGTGTTAATAAAGCCTATCTTCATACCTGTTAATTTTGTTATTAGTGAATGGGGATGTTGTGCAAATAAAGAACATACTTTGAGTCTGTCAACTAATAATGTCACCTGATATTTATACAGTACTTGCTAATACTCAAATCTGTGATATCCTTTTATTCCATAACAAGTTGGTGAAGCACATTGAGCAGGGATCATCTTCCCGCTTTCTTATATGAGGACCTTCAGCCAAAGGGTGAAATTGGAGGACACACATTTTAACTTTCATTTTGTGGTCTTTCCATTGCACCTAACAATATATTAACTCAAAGTCTTCTCACTATTTTTTCTTTCTGACTCAAAAGTAATCACTTATGTTCCATTGGAGCTTTGGAGGGCAAGAAAATGCATCCTTTTTAATAGTTCGTTGTTATTGTATTTTTGTCCCATTATCATTTGCATCTTTTCCTTCTAGAGTCACAATTGTCCTGGGTCATTGGCCCAGTCTGAATGGGTAACCCAAGCCAGTCATTGTCCTGCTCACTGCCCCCCAAATGAAGGCTGAGGGGGCAGAGATACAAATCTGGGAGATAGTCCAGTAACAACAGCACCCTGCTCTTGGGCACGCACTGAGTAGCATTCCCATCAGAGAAGTTTAGTTGATGGGTGTACATAATAATGTCCACCCTACGTCCACACTATGTTACTCCTGGATCTTATTGCCTCCAGTGGTTTGCACCTCTGCTTCAGTGATTGAATGCGTAGTATAGTGACTTCTGAACTCTATTTATAACTTAATTTAAACGATGTCTTTTTTTTAATTGAGAAGATAGGAACACAATGAAAAATTGCTTGTCTCATTACCCAGTTTGTTCAGTGAGCACCCGTATGCAATACAGCTAAAACGGGAACTGTTTTATTGACAAATGAGGAGCCACGCTGAGCTTGTGCTGCAGAGGAAGAACACTGAACGAGGAGGGAGGGAAACAGCTTGCCAGTCTTGCTCCACATTAACCTGATACATAATCATGGCTAAGTAAACACCCTCTGCGAACACGCCAGACCCACTCAGTGTGTGATGCCTTGTGGCTTTTGTTGGGTGCAAAATCTATGAAGTGAGGCAAAAATTTTTCTGTTTTAATGGAATTATTCTTCTTTTATTCCTTTTCAAGTTAATCTTTTATGCATGTTTCTTTCCTCCATTTTTTTTGTCAATAGAAGAAAATCAAGTTATATTTTAAGGTAAATATATTAGCTATGAGAGTCACGTCAATGACCAAATGTCACTTTAGTAAACTCCCTAAGTATACTGATATTATAATGCGTCCTCATAGATTTCATAGTTCTTGTAATGAATGTAAATTAGTGTAACAAATGTAAATCAATTACCATGACATTAAAGAAGCAGGATATTAGATCTCATCTGGTGAAGTTAACCAAAAACAAATCTTATTCAAGCAAATTCATGGAAGAAAAAAAATGGAGGGAATAAAAATAAAAGGATAAGTGAGGGCCTGCTGGCAGTGTTTCCACCTCTACTTCTGTATTGATTTTTCTCCTGTTCCTGGTTAAGCAGTCCACACACATAAGCCCCAGTAACTCGGTTCTTAGGGAACATGTTCTTCTCCACCCTTGTGTTTGAACTATGACTGCCACCTGTTTTTTTCCAGCATTTAATCAGGTTTAACAGGGTAAAGTTCTGACACATATACGTTCTGTAAATAATGATAACATTGGAGGATGTAAATAAACCAGTGCAATTCTATGCTTCTTCTTACAGGAAAGAGGGTGGAGGCAAATAAAACAGTGCATTCGTTGCTACTAAAATATGATAGAACATTTGCTCTGCACTGAGGCAGAATTTAAGCATTAAGGCTGCAGTTATTAAGCTATTAAATGCCTTTCCTGCCAATTATTTATTTATTTTTTATGGAGACTCTGAAATTTCCTATAAACTGGCACTGAAAAGTTTAGAGAGTATGATTTGCATTTCCACTGTCTGATAATTCACCTCTGTATGATAATGGCCTGTTTTTGAGAACAAAGTCCCAGGAAGCCACACCAGCTAAGTGGGTGTGGTTGATGTTTTCCACTTCTCCAACTGCTCTGCTGTTCGCTCTGTCTCCACAAGCCTGCTTATGAAAAGAGGTATCTCTGTGAGGAGTTTACAGGATAGCAGAGCAAACAGCCTTATATCTCTGATATCCAACCTATGTTTTGATCTTTTCCTTTGTGAAGTTGTCTGTGGTATAGTGAAAAGCCCAATGGACAAAGGCTGGGACAGTTTCACTACTAACACTGTGGGAGACCATGGGCCAGACCCTTGTTGCTGAGGTCTCCTCCATCTCTAAACTATTGGAAGTCTCAGTCACCAGTAACATGTTCTCTTGTCACATCTTTCAGATGTGGAGTAAAGCATATGAGCCCTAATGCAAAAATTAGGAACGATGTATGTCGGTGCCTAGTACAGGTGGCCCTAATTTTTTTTAGTTATCGTTTACCTAATCACTCCAAAATCACTTTCTTCTTTTAACATGTCTCTTCTGACCTCTGGACTAATACCCTACCACCATTGCTATACTAGGATGTCTCATAAGTTTTTCATTTTCAGAATGGAATGCTTTCTATTTCCTGTTCCACCTAGACCTCCCCTTTTCACTGTGTTTTCATCTCAACAGATGGCACCAGTTACCCAAATTTTCACATGATTTGCAGCATCTTTGCTTCTATCTATCAACTTTTGTATACAGCTTCTCTTCAAACGCCCTCTTCATCCTTCCTCATAAATACATGGGCGTCCCGCGTACAGGGTGGAGCAAAAGTAGGTTTACAGTTGTGAGTACGTGAAACATAGAGTTGATTCTTGTATTATTATTTATTAATTATTGTATTATTTTCTATAACACTTGTAAATCTATTTTGTCCCACTTGTGTATGTCTTTCCATCCTCATTGTTATACTTGTGGTACAATGCATCCTTATCTTAGCCTGGATTGCCAAATCGGCCTTTCTCCCTTCAGTCCTATGTTCCTCTACCAATGCAGCTTGCAATGAGAATGCTATTTCTATAATGGAAAGCAGATCACATCACTCTCCTGTCTAAAAGTATCTCTAATTGGCTCCCCTTGGTTCTACCACATCCAAAACTAAACATGTGTTGCAGATGTTTTCATCTGAAGGGTGGTCCCGGTACCAGCAGTGTTGGTAGCACCCAAGAGCTTGTGAGAACTACAGATTTTCACTTCTCCCAGACAAACTGGGAGAATTAGATCTGCATTATAATAATACTCCCAGACAATTCAAAGTTTGAGATGGCCTAATTGACAAACCCTCCTGAGGGATCCTTCACAGACAAGGCCCTCTCTCCACCAGTCTCATTTGCCTCTACATTCCAGAAAAGACTCCAGTTTTACAGCGCTATTTTCTGCTTCCTTAAGACACCATGCTATGTCCCCCTTCTGGGACTTTGCTGGAGCATTTCTGCCTTGGCTAACTTCTACCCAGCCATCCTATTTCCCAGAGAGTCATGATCTTTGAGAAAGTTCTCTCAGTGACTAACACTGGATCAGTTGCCTCAGTCATGTGCTTCTCTGCCATCTTGTATTTATATGTAACGTTGTCATTGAGCACCACCCTGCATTGTAGTCAGCCGCCTCACTGTTCGATGGTACTCCTCACTCGACAGATGAGTCCTTTAGGATACAATTGTCTCAGTATCTACTCAGTATCTATCATATTTTTAGCATTCAGCACAATGCCTGGAACCTTGAGACATCCAACAAGTATGTGCTAAATTAATGCCCTTCCAGAAGTTTGACTGTCAGACATTCTCATCCCACATACTCACTGACTACCTTGTATATCACCAAAGAAAAACGAAATAAAAAAGAAAGCCAAAGTCACTGATCATGCTGTCCCTGAATACTGCGCATGGATGTCACCACAGGTGGAGCCAAAGTAAGGATTATCTTCAAATATTGGGAAAAACTAAATTCTCTAAATTTATTTGAATCTAAAATCATACAGAAACTACCATTTAAGTATTAGTGAATTTTGCCAGGGGACAAAGTAATGTTTAGGAATATATCTTTGATAGTGAGTCTGTATGTTGCTGATCTTTTAACTTTAATGTCTATGGATATTCCCTCATAGAAAGATAAAATTACTTGCATTATTTGTCCTATTGAATATGGCACAGATGTAGCGCACTCACATCCTGATGAAAGGCACTCGTCACTCCGCTCTTCCTCCTTCCCAAACTGTTCCTGTTTGTTTCTAGATAAACGGACTCCCTGGCACGTAGAGGATGACCCTGGGCTTCTAGTGTTTAAATAACACATTTTAGCAGACTCTGTTTAGATTATACTATCTCCAGTCTTCTCCTCAGA